>JAJHUR010074512.1:62560-102256 GCA_027495735.1 Lutjanus campechanus
CACACACACACACACACACACACACACACACACACACACACACACACACACACACACACAAAGTGGGAGGGAGGGAAGGAGGGAGGAGGTGGCTGGGACCTGTTGTCCGCTTTAAAATCAAGCGCAGAGACAGTTTGATAGAAGATAAAGATACACTCAGTCCAATTTTTTTGTTTTTGTTTGTTTGTTTTCTTAACATATCTGTTTCATCTGTTCCGATGCATCAAGCGTGGACCTACATGTTCAGGTTTAAGAATAATCCTGACACTTACACCCTCCACTGAAAACACATTGAAAGTTTCTCCAGTATTAAATTTTTTTTAAATTTGTTATTGGGTACCACTTTACAATAAGACTACCCTCATAAACTTCTTATAAATAGTTTATATTTAAGTTATAAATGAGTTATAAATCATTGATAAGGTGTTACAACACATGTAATAAAAAGGGCAACAATGACCTTGCTTATCAGTTACCGAGCCCATATTTATCTGTACTTTTAAAGCTGCTACAAGGAGTTTTTAATCGTTTATGAAACAGTCTAAATCTTATACTGGTGCCTCTACATGACCTACACAAACTAACGACATCATCGCTTATTTCTTTATTGTTATTCTTAATGCCTGCCACTGGGTCTGAGTCTCCTTGAAATCAGCTGAAATTAGCTGGACTTGCTTTTTTCCCAAGAAAAGCTACAGTGAGTAGTATGTTAGCCAGTTACCATGAGGCGATCTTGTTTTGACTTTATATTTTGTGGTTTTGACGTGGAAACACTACTGCTTTTGTTGACAGGAACCTCCTAAATTAATGAAATATTAAAGTTCTAACTATCCACAAAACATAACGTCACAAACAAAATGATGTAAAGAAAAATCTCCTACTTTTTTAAACTGGTTAACTTAACTTTGCTAGGACAATGTAAGCATGTACTATTCTGGTCATGTCACGGAGCATCTGACCAGGTCGCATTGAGACAGGCATTAAGAAAAACTATATAGAAATAGACAGTCTTCTCACTGATGGTCCAGTTTGCTAATGTAGGTCATAACGAGGGATGACTATTAAACTGAGACTGTTACTTAACCAGTTAAAAACTCCACATAGTCGCTTTAAGCCTCAGATCTCATTGCTGACTTTGTCTTCTCCATCAGCAGCATTTACGCCTGTCAGGTTATTCAGATATTTATTAATAAGTTAACATTTAACCACAGTCAGCATACCTTAATAGACAAAACATTTGCCAAAAATTGACATATGTAATTACCAGGTTCATATATTGAGGCTTTGTCAGCTTGTTTACCTTGACCTTTTAACCACGCACCATTTCAGACTTTACAGTAAAGCTCCATATTACCAGTTATAAATGTTAGTAAGTCATTAGTAAGATTAAGTAGTAAGCAGTAGCTGCCAAATAGTTAGCCCACATCAATGTATGAAAACTGTATTATAACTTGCTTATTAATGATTTATAAAGCATTTACAATATAATTAATAAACAAATTATAAATATTTATAAGTCATGTGTGAGGGCTGACTTATTGTAAAGTGGTGGTACGGTTTTTTATTTCCTAAATGAGACGAGAAGAACACATAACGACCCCTTTGTCTTTTGCCACCTCCTGATAACACACATGACAGTTTTTTTGAACACTTGCAGGCACTCACAGGCTTCCAGAGTTGGCCTAGTTTTCCACTGGCTGTCAAACACGCACGCCTTCTGTTTTATGATGGTTCATTATGTTGACAATTAGCAGATCCTTTTTTTTTTTTTTTTAAATTGAAAAAATATATCAAGTATGTCTCCTGAGTAATTCATTTAATTGCCCATAATAGATTTCATCCTGTTGTAATAAATCAAACATCGGTATCCAGTTTGGGTGACTTTTTAGGAAAAATTCAGCACAAATAAATTGTATTTTTAATGTTCTGTTTCTATTTATCCCATCATATGATGTTAGAGTTTCCTGTTTTCTCCCCCCCCCCCAAAGATTCATGGACATACTTTTGCAGTGTTTGTGCCAAATCTTACAAGATTTTTGATTCATCAGAGTTATGCCTTTTGAGTGATTTAAGTTTACACAATTATGGGAAGTTTTCAGCGATAGTTGGACCCAAACAACTGTGAGCAGGATAATTATGGTCCTGTGAGTTAGATTTACGGGGATTTATCGGCAGAATGTGGCAGAAATGAAATATTATATTCATATTGTATAATCACCTGAAAATAAGAATGATCATGTTTATCACGAGGGCACTGATCTTCTTATAAAGAGCTATGCTGGCGATTTAGTTGCTCCACCAAAAAGCTGAGGGGCTTATGAGTAGGGCTGCACCTAATATTTATATTTTTTAAACGATTAATCTAATAATTATTTTTTTGATTAGTCGACTAACAACTTATTTATGGATTATGCTTAAGATTTTTTAAAATATTGTTTATTAGCTGCAGCTTGTAAATCCATGCTTTGACCGTTTGCAGCAGTTCACACCTCAACATATGTTTTGCATATTGACGTACATCAATGGATTGTCCCAGCCCTGCTTGTCAGAGACCGATATAAAAAAGAATTAATAAATCAAGATATCCTGACTTCTAGTACTCAGTGTGGGTAAACCTCCAAACACATTTCTCATAATGCACCTGAGTAGCATCCTTTATGTGTAGAGCCGCACTGCCTGTGAAATACCCTAATCTTTCAAACTCTACGTACACCTCCAATTTATCATCAGTTTATAATACAAGTTTTCTATCAAATTTTTGAAGTTTCAAGTGTAACTGTAGATAACCCTGGTGACATCATTAAGGAAATTTTTTAACGGACTTTTGAGAGCTCCCTGCAGAGCCAGCTAGATATCACACAACTGTTTTCACAGGCTGAGTAAACATACCTTAACATTGGTGGAGTGCCCCTTTAAGAGCAATTAGATTTAAGTAGGCGATTGTGGAGAAAGATAGTTGATTGTTTGGTCTTATTTACAGGTCGTCAAATGCTGGCGCTTTGTGAATAACACTCAGCAATCAACTATTTAACGACCTGACCCACATTGGTCTCTCCACACCAACCAAACTCCACAGGCAAAATCCATAATTTTACCTCAGCAGAACACAGGAGTTGCTAGTCTACCAGTTCCTTGATCTGCTGGTGTGTTTGTGTTATTGTGTGACTTTGGTGACTCGGAACTAACCTTTTAAAACACCAAAGTCACACAAGTCACAACAAACTAACAGACAGATTCAGTGGTAGACCAGCAGCTCCTGTGTTCTGTGAGGAAAAATGACTGATTTCGTCTGTGGAGTTTGGTTGATTGGTTTGTCTGATGGCAAATTAAAGCATTTCTAAATACAGCGAACACTTAAACTGATATTGATTTTTTAATGTTAACTTTAAGTTGCTAAAATGCCTTTTATTGCTGAACCTGTCCAAAACAGTTCATTGCTTTGCTTCCCTGCTGACAAGCATCTGTTGTAGGTAACACACTGACTATGGATAAGTGCCTCATACAACCACACTTCTAATAATCCCAACTATCCCTTTAAAAATACACTCTTTCCCATTTTCTTCACATGCAAATGCCTTTGGCTGTGGGTATGGTCTAAGGCAAAATAAACCTTGTGTGATAGATGTGAGGATACTTGGTCTACTAGTTCATCAAGTGACAACCAAAAATTCTTTCCTGTGGCATTTTTAAGCCAAGGCCATAAATGTCACTCCCAACGCATGTAAACAAATGTCCTGAAATCTGATATGCATGCTTAAGAAACAGGTAATCAATCAAAACCCCAAAATTTTTAGCTAAAATAACATGTGAAGGATGCAGGTAACGTCACATGTGTCATTTGGCAAAAATCGCAGTTTAGAGTTCTTGTCTTTACTGTTCAGTTAAATACTAACTGCTCATGTTTGATCACGGGTGAATTTGAAATAACAAAGTCCTGTTTTCATAGTGTAGTGTGCAGAGCTGTCCTCACAATCACACACTGGCAGCACATTTGAGAAACACATGCTTGTTGTAAAAATATGTTAGAGCCAATTCAGGTATGAAACATTAACTCAAGCCTGAACATCTCGTTCGTTCTGCCCTATAATATCTTCCAGAGTCATTTCTCATAAAGTGAGCACCACAGACCACTCTTACAGGCTCTAATGGTTTACACACTGAAACCAAATCTCTAATTTAACTTCCTCGAAGCATTAACTCCTGTAAAAGACCCATTAATTATCACACATTGATTTTTCCATTCACATAAATGTCTTTTGGGGTAACAGAAAATGATTTTGATGATTTTCAAAATGTGAAAACGCAGCTTGCTGCCAAAACCCACCAATGAAAGCATCTCGTTACAGGGTTCTTTGGTATTTACGATTTTAAAAAATTACTTGTTAATGTCACCTTTTTTTATTTTTTAACTTTAGGAAAGGATATGAGTGTATCCAACAGCGTGGCCATTGACCAGGAAAATTAAATCTAATAATTCACAAGTTGCTTTTAATGGCACAGCCCAAACGTTGATGAAGACGGAGCAGCTTCCTGCAGACCAAAGAACTGAGATTAATGGCTAATGCTGAAGCAATACAAAGCTCTGAGGTAGTGAATATATGAATGCAAGCAAACAAGAAACCTTTTAATACATTCATCATTAAAAGTACATTTCTACATTTTTTTGTGGTGAGCACCTTGTCCATGTTTATCTAAATATAATAGCTGTACAGGAGGAAAAAGATGTAATCCACCATCTCTTACATATGAAAAATAGTACATGTTCTGTAAGAGAGAGAGACATAAACCCAGCTAGATTTTGTTCATTTTTCTCCTCAGGGTTTGACATTAACTGATGTTACCTTGCAAGGCAGATGGATTCATGAGATCATGCGATCATGCAAGGCTTTAAGTTATCCGTTTGTGTCCGCACCAAAGGTGGTGCAGCCAATCAGCGTCCTAGGAAGCAGCATCCATGGAAGCAACTTGTCTCAAACAAACAATGGCGGCTCCTGAAGAGCTTAATGTAGATACTGTGATAGCATCCGTTATATCAGAAGGGTATTTCTTTATTGACAACACTGAAGGCTTTTCTTGATAGAAAACATGTTTTTGCTTTTCTCCTGACCTGCCAAGTGTTTTTTTTTTTCCAAAGTGCTTGCCCTTTTCCAAACAGTCTCTTAAGGCAACTTCTCACGTGATTCTGTGTAACAAACCATCTGACATGTCTGGTTAGGCCTGATGGTCTGTGACAAAAAAAATAAATAAAATACTAAAGAGACTACAAGAGACACACTGGGCTTTCAAAGGAATTCAATGTAAATCCATCCTTGGCTGTATGAAACGCACCAGACTTTCAACGTAGTATAAAAAGGGAGAACCTCCACATCTGGAGGAGGTGGGGTGGATTGATGGCTCAAACAAATACAGGACTTTCACCCCAGAAGTTTGTATCATTATTAAAAAGTTTTAAGGTACATAACATTCTGTGTATCGTGTAACTTTCGTCTTGCAAGTTGCATCAGTGAAGTCACGTGACCTACGTAATGCAACATTCTTACTGTAACTCAAAACATGATCTTATCCTAAGCCTACCAAAGTAGTTTTATTGCATAAACATAGCACAGAGCAGATCGAACGGGCAGGAAGTCAGGCACAGTAGGGAGAATCTGGTTAATTTTCAAAATAAAAGACCCCGTGCAGACTCACGATCATAACGGCAGACAGAAAGGTATTAATCATGTATTCATGCTTTTCCATGGTAGAAGCACAAAGACCAAGGAAAGATGATGTTACGTAGTATTAAATTGCCTCTTCTGTTTTGTTTTTACATAAGTTTAAATTTGGGTCATCACTACACTAAATTTAGGAGCTTGGTGGCCTGTGGGGCTACTGCTTAAAAATATTACCATCTATCCCTGCAGACCGCCGTCCCCGCAAACAAAAACATGATTAAAATGTTAGAATGTTTTATGTTTCCAGTGGTAAGATAGAGGAAGCATTAGCCTCCCCTCTTAACCTCCAAAAACAAAGATTTACAGTGTTTCTGTCAAAAATAACACTCTCCACTGATATAGCCTATCTGAAAAGAGAAGGGGAAAGCGTGGGGATACTGGGAGAGGGAAGTAGGAACATGATACTTGTTTCAATGCTAAATAATGTTTGTCTAAGTCTGTACCTGCCCACTTATGAGCAACAGACTCCAAGTGTACAGTTACAGAAGTCCCTGTCAGTTTTGATGAATAACCAGACCAACCTTGCTTCAGTTACCTCTGTCATAGCGTGCGTGTGTTTGAATCACTAACCTGTTAGGATCCGTCATTTCAACACCGGAGACTCTCACGCCATAATAACCCAAATTTGTTTCTTGTTTGTAGGATGTTGTGACCTGAAAAGATGACTGGGTATATATATGAAAATAATATGCAAAACACTTACCGATCTACACCGTCCCACACATGCTCGCACATTATTTTTCCCTCATGTGGTCCCTTCCATCTGACATTTTTAGTTTGGATTTTTACACCATACTGTGAGCACATGACCTGCCTCCCAGGTCAAGTGATTATATAAAACAGGTGAAGTCAGAGAGGCAACATGTGATATCAGGGGGAGACAAATAATGAGAGCCAATGTGTGTTAGGAGCTGAATGAGGGGTAAACTGTGGGTCTTATGTAACAAGTTTGTGTTGTTGTCATTTTTTTTAATTCCTACATTCTACATTCTTGTGCTTTTTATCAATCCAGCAGAGGTGGCAGAAGCACACACATCCTTTACTCAAGTATAAATAGAGATATTTGTGTAAAAAAAGAAAAGAGACTCTCTTTTATTTAAAAAAAAAGTATAAAAGTAAAAGGCCGCCCTCTGAAGGACTTTTCTACCGGCTGTTTCTGCACCAAGCTAACTGAACCTCACCTCTTCTTCACGGTCGAGTCTCCGCCTGTCTGTTTCATCTCGTTACATCGTCTTTCATGCTGTTTTCCTGTTGATACATTTTTTGTTGTTTCGTCTTGCTACAACTTTTACACCATTTTCATCTTGTTACATGTTTTTACATCATTTTCGCACGGTTACATTGTTTTCTCTGTTACCTAATGTTTTTACATCATTTTATCTTATTATGTCCTTTAGTCTTTTTTGTCTTATGTTGTTTTCATCTTGTTGCATCTTTTAATCCATCGTCATCTTGTCAAATCCTTTTAGGCTGCTTTCGTTTTTTGATTAAACTAAAGTAATGGGCCTGTTATGAAGATGTAAGGAGTAGAAAGTACAGATATTTGTGTTAAAATGTTGTGAGTAAAGGTAAGAAGTTGTCAGAAAAAGAAATACTCAAGTAAAGTACAGATATCAGAAAGTATGAAGTATTTGTACTTAGTTACTTCCCATCTCTGCAATCCAGTCCCTCTTGCATTAGAGTTGCCCTGAAACCCTTAAACCTCTCAACCAGGGTTGATTTATCACTTTTTGTCCTAACAGCCAGGTGTATACTGTTTACATCACAGCCAGCACTGAGAAGAGCAAAAGTTATTTCACCTGTGGATCTGTAATCACTTACTATGTGGCCTGTAATCACTGTGTGTTTGTACAGGGTGTCTGCAGGTTTCAACAACTTAAATTTAAGGCTGCCCCCAAACAGTCGAAGATTTTAATCGTTAGTCGGAATCCCCCCACTCGACTGAGATTCTTCCAGGAGGACTTAAGGAATTAAAGGGAATCATAAATATGGTCTTGTATTAGCTGGTTTTACATGTTTCTATATCGGAGCAAAAAATCCTCGGGGACAAGATGAGAGAGAGTGAAATGAGAGGTTGGTAAACAAGTTTCAGCTTTTGGTTTTTAGCTGGATCATTTTACATAGAGCATTATAACAGCATGGCGGGCTGTAAACTTTACGAACTGAGTCTAAAAATCACCACAAACCACAAAATTAACAGTGAAGAAGAGGGATAGAGGAGAGGGAAGAAACGAAGAAGAGGGATAGGAACGAAGAGCAGGTGATGCACTGCCAGCCACTTCAACAGAGCGCACCAGTGGAGTGTGCAGAGCCTGTCACTTTGCCAGTGACAGGCTCAGATTCTTATTTTAAGCGCCTGACAACATAATGGAAAGGGTTTCTCCAATGATTGGCCATTTTTTAAAGTGTAAGATACTTTTTCTTTAACCAGAAACAGCTGTTTTATCGCTCTCGCCAAAACTTACCAGACTCCCTTTGAAAAACATCATCATCAGCTCTTCAGCTTCGGTCAAACTCGACAGAAGCAAAATAGAACTCACCAAAAAACAACAACAACAACAACTCTGGTTTGGTCAAGATAAATCCTTAATTCACAGCATGAAGGAGTGCGGAGTGTTTATGGCAGGTGGTGCTAGTCAGGGGAGAGAAGCTCTGCAGGTCCACTGATTTTGTACTTGAATTATTAGAGGACTTTACATTCTTTGACTGTCTGAACATCTGCTTTCATCTTTCATATCACAGATGACGACAAAAGACATTAAAACACGAGTCTTACTGGTCAAAAGAAATACTCATGTAGGCTGAAACAAGAATATACTGTGTCGCACTGAACTGAAAAAAGAACAAATCGTTGAATCTGATTTGACTAAAAAAAACATCTTAGTTACGGACAGACTTTTTAAGACCATTACAAACGCAATTATGATTTCACATGCAAACTGACAAAAAAGTACAAAGGATATGATTTTATATGATTAATGTTTAGCTGCAGAGGGTTGCACTGGGGTCGTATTTTGATGCTCCCGATGTGAAAACAGAACAGCATTGGGTGATAGCAGGTGTTTGCTGGTGTATTTTGATTAACTGATTCATGTTTTTCTGACTTTAATGCTGACCTGCCAAAATCACATTAAAAATGTTTCCAGACATTTTAAGGCAGAAGTGTTGACATTATACAACATGTATGTATTGTATCTACAGTATAATTTACATTCCTTTTTTATTTCTGTTGGCTATTAAAGTTGTTTTGTATATTTTCCTGGAGTTTTGTGTTTTCCTGCAAGAAAAGTTAAAAAACAAAGTAATAAAAGAGGAATCACCTCTATTTCATGATACCCTGTAATTAAAAATAAGAATAATGTCTTGGCTGTTTAGCATTGCTAGCAACATTGAGAACAACTTCATTTTCTGCTAAGAAGAAGCAGATGTTTTATGTCTCCATGTTTTTGAAAAGGCCGATCCTTCTCCTGCAATGCTCTCAAAAGACAAAGTAGGGGGGGAAAAAAATCAAGATTTAGACCTCAGGCTAACTAAACACTTCCATGTACATCACATACCTGCAGCTTCAGCAGTGGCCCACCTCCCCTCAGACTGCACCTCAAAAAGAATGAATAAATGATGCTATTTAGATAATCATATAAATAAAGTTTTTTTCATTAAATAAAGTTAATTTTCATGCAAGAACTGTCAAAAAAAGGAGTTCATTATCATATTAAACCAAATATCATTGGCTTTTTGACTGATAAAACAAGACATTTAAAGGCATCACCTTGCACTTTGAGAAACCGGGATGGTCATTTTTCACTATTTTCTGACATTTTACAGACATTGCAGCCCTAGATCAAACATGACAATTAACTTTAGTCTTTGCAACTGTTTCAAAACCCGCTAATAAATAAAACAATTTGTAGAAAGGCAAAGAAATTGACTTTGGGTAAGTAGATGTCCGACCCACTGGCCCGAATGGGCAAGTGAAAAAAAAAAAACGAACCCTGATACTTGTATGTAGCTGCTGCATGTTCGTGTTGAGTGCGTTTGTGCATGCACAGCTACATCTGTGTATCTGTTTGTGTGCCACAGTCACACAGGCAACAGGCTGTTAGTGTTCATTGTTCATAAGCCTGGTTGCCTTATGGAAAGAACTGTCCCAAAGCCTGCTGGTCCGGGTCTTTAGGCAGTGGTACCGCCTCCCAGACGGCAGCAGCTGGAACAGTCTGTGGTTGTGTTGGTTGGGGTCTCTGATGATCCTGCGGGCTGTACTGACACACTGGCTGCTGAAAATATCCTGGATGAAGGGACATTCACATCTCAGCTGCCTGCGCCACCCTCTGTAGCACCTTGCAGCTGAGGACAGTTCAGTTTCCACACCAGGCAGTCAGGATGTCTTGCTCGTGCCTCTGTAGGAAGCCTGGAGGATCTTGTGCCCCAAGCCAAACCTTTTCAGTCACTGATTACAGGCTATGAACAAAACTATGTAGGCCTACTTGTCTGTATGCTAAAAAAATGTTACTGTGGCTCATTTTGTGATCCTGATATGGTGTGGGAATTGGAAAAAAAAAGGCGCTGACAAAAGAAAAAGGGGCATATCCATTGTGCACAGGAAAAGTCAGGCTTGGGGTTATGTTTAGATCTGAACAATGAATGAAATTTGAGTTTCATTTTTTCCCAAAGGTCACTACAGACTGGCACATGGGAAAACAACAGGGCACTGGGGGCGGCTGGAAGGTCATTCTGGGGCTGCTCGGGCTGCTGAAGGGCCCGTAGTTTGACTTTAGGGCAAAAAGAAAGCATGGAAGTGGCGTGTTAGGGCACAGACACATCCTGGTTGACAAAAGGACACTTTGGCATTCAGAGCAAAAGCCGTGAGACACACAGAGACATGAAAAACAAAGCAATGGAAGCTAAATAAATTTCTTACACAGAATGTTGATGAAACAAACAAAGACACTGACTCGGTGGGAATGTGTTTTGGAGAACAATCAAAAGATAATATTGGCTATAATACATTCTGCAATGACTTTATATAAAGTGGTGAAGGAATCTTGGCTTTAATTGAAAGAACCCGTAAGGATCGGAGCCAGAACGCACTATTAGAAATGTGTTCTGAAGCAGTTAAGAATCTCCAGGAGTAGAACTCTAATAATAAGAATCAGAAACCCAGAGAACAACAGAGGAACAACTGAGAGACTAAAGGACAGTCCACACCAAGAACAATGCCTATAACCGTAACTATAACAATAAAGCTGATGAACGATGAGAGTCTGTAAACGGTGATGCCAAGCACACACACCTGCAGCCTCCAGCTGTGTCGGCCCAGCTGTTACTGCTAACTGTTGCACAGAGGAACAAAAAGAAAATCTGAAGAATATGGACTCACAAAATTCTTCAAAGATGAGAGGAGAGATGAGAATCCAACACTCTGTTATGAAAGTTGTAGTTTTTTGAAGACAAGATTTACTCATACTTTGGTACGACTTTATCATCAGTTTGTTGGTATCCTGGCGATTGTCAAAAGGGAACATCAGTGAGGACGAAACGAACCCCATAAGTTTCCAAGACAGTTAGCTGTGATAAGCTACCAATTGTACCATGAACGTGTAACCCATGAACGTTACATTGCTTCTTCCCTCTGTATTTTTATTTGTGAGTGGAAGATTGTGTTATTACATACAGCATGTTGTAATTTCAAAGTTTGTTGAGGTAAAATCTTACCTAAAATGTAATATGGGCTGATATAAAGTGAAATCAAAATGAATTCATTAGATAACTTTAAGGGTTTGATAATATTAGGAGGGTAGTTGATAACTAAGGAAATTTTAGATATGGGTGGAATGAAATAAGTGTAAGAGATCTAGGCTGTCATTGTATGCTGATGATGTTCTTCTGTTCATACTGCACTTCTATTATTTTTTATTTCTTTTAGTTTTTATTACAATCAGTATGACTATTTGGTGCAATATCAGAAATGCCATTACTAAAATTCTCCACAGTGTCATTTAAAGCAAAGGAAAGCATCAGGGAAGTTTACAACTTCACAAAGGTCCAGGTAAGACCAAAATGTTCCCAATATTTGGGTTTATTATTGGGCTGTCTTTGATATAAAGGGTAATTGTGAGGGGGATGAATCTTTGTTAACCCTGCTGGATACTGACTTTGAACCTTCATGGTTTTATCCTTGCTAGCAGCATGGCTCCAGGCATAGTAATGTTGGCTTGACGGTTGGTCAGTCCACCACCTTGGTCCAGACTGAAATTCTGAATTGGAACGCTTGCCATGAAATTTGGTACAGATATCCACTGTGCCCAGAGGATAAATGCTAGTGACTGTGGTCATCCCTGTGCTGATGTTTTTACTTATCCAGGTACATTTCTACATGGATCTACAGAATGGATTTGCTTAAAATGTTGTGCAAACATTCATGGTTCCTGCTAGATGAATACTCATGAACTCGATGATCCTGTGACTTTTCCTCTAGTGCTGCATGAGGTTAAAACTTTTGGTTTTGAGGGAAATATCTCCTATAACTATGGAATGAATTGCTGTAACATTTTGTAAGATGAGATCAATTTTATTGATTCCACACAGAGTAAATTCAAAAAGTACACACACATGTCCCCATCAGGCTGCACTGTAATAACTCTGATGATCCCTTACCCCTTCAGTTTAGTGCCCCCAAAATTTCAATTTGTCAAAAACTAGTGACATTACCATCAGCACTACTTTCCCTCTGCAGTAGAATCTAATGAAACTATGTTAGAATCTATTTTTCTTTTAGAGAGAAAGTAGTTCCTTCATGAAACTGCTCACAACAAGATCTGTGGATTATTTTGAGTAATCAGGTCACGATTTCTGGGGAAAAAAACACTGGTCGTGAATTTTCCAAATGTTTTTTTGTGTGTGTGTGTGTGTGTGTGCTTTGAGCACCACAAGCCAAGTGCAATTTAGTCCCATTATATTTCTAGAGAAGGCAGACAGATATCTCCTGGATGGATAAAGAGCACTACAGGCTAAAGGAAAAATATCTAATTTTGATTTTGGGGTGAACTGTCTCATTAATATCATACTGCATTCCTTGTCAGAAGACTTTGTTATCGTAATGCAGTACTGCAGTGCTCGACTTTTAAACGTGCGTCCCTGAAAACGACAAAAAGACAGTGGAATATTTTACTGCTGTAGCTAATCTTGCACAGACTACATCTAACAAATGCAATAATAGTGAATCATTATTTTCATTTTGCAAGTGAGCTCCTCACTGGACCCCTCACGGTTCCCAGGACCACAGAGTCAGAATGACTGCTGCTTTAAAAAAAAAAAAAAAAAAAAAAAAAGAGGCCAGAATGAAAAAAGAGCACTTATCACTTATAGTACTCTACGGTACAAATTGTCGACTCTGCACTTCCTTCAATTTTACACATACCGCATGAACTTGCTGCAATCTTGTCCAAATATAATGCTTTGTTTGTTATGAGCCATAAAGCTATCAACATGATACTAACAGACTGCAATGAACCTCTGAAAGCCACAAGAGAGGAAGCTGTGGGACTGACACAGCTATACTTTAATATAGTCTCTACTCCGCTATACAGCAGGAGGCCCAGCTGTCAGTTATGTATCACCCAGTGGACAGTAAAAATCCAGTTTCCCAGAGCAGGAAGGCTGTTTGTTGCTTGACTTAAGACACATTTACGATGTAGATGTGGCTGGAAATTGCAGCTTTGAGAGAAGAGACATTTTTATGTTGGATTTTTTTTTTTTTTTTTTTTTTTTTACTCCACCGAGGCTGGTGTAATGTCTTACTCTGGAAAGTTTGCTTGGATATGAATCAGCATTATACACCTCTGCAGTTCCTTCCACGGACTTTTGTTTTTGTTCCAAATTTCGTTGCGAACAGACAGGTGAGAAAAACTGCTCCCGGAGAATTCCCTTCAGGCCCCGTCTCCTTATACCAATATTGACATAGCCAATAAACGCTCAGTGTAACAACCTAGGTGTAGAAACACCTCAGAGACCAAAACATCTCATAGTGAAAATGAATGTTAAGATGTGTTTTTAAACTTTTCATATGGGTTTAATCTAGTTGATCAAATCAGCTTCAGAAACAGAGGATAAAATTTGTTTTCTTCGGCCTCGAGACACAAAAGGCATCATTTCCCGTTGTATATCCATCACTCGCAGTCAGTAAATGTTTCACTAAATGCAGTAGTGTCCAGGACATTTTTCCATCTGTTACAACTTTAGTCAGAGCTGCAGTAAGAAGGCTTCATGATCTCATAGCACTAAATCAATCTTAACAAATTTAAAGCATGTGTTGACCAGGATCCCTCGAACTGAGATATGTCTTGGTGTGACAGGGTAACCAATTTTTTCAACTAGCAGAAGAGCTCTTGCTGGAATAGATCAAGTGATGTCTTTCCCGCAAAAAAACAGGATATGAGGAAAAGAAGGGAGGGTTTTGGGAAGGGAGTTAATCGGTTTGGGGATCATGGAAGGATTAGGACCTGCTCAGCTGGTTTGAAAGATCCCTGCTTCAAAACTGTTCACGAATCCAACTTAGAAAACAAATAGATTTTACACTATGATGGACTGATGATGCATAGACTTGTTCTCACACATTTCCTCTTAGAACAAGAACCTGGTCACCTGATTTTAATATAGGTAAAGGTTCACACTCATCTCCTGCAAAACCTCAAGGACTTAAAGTGCAGAAAACACTGCTCCCCACACCAAGAAATTTGATCAACAGCAATTATCCACAGTGGCTTTCCAGTCAGGCTGTGACTAACAATTGTAAGTTGTTGTGTAATGAAGTTTGTGTTAGATTTTTGTACTATATAATTTTATCCTTGGAAACTTTAAATAAGTTTTTTTTCTTAACTGTACAATTAAGTGTGTGGTCTATTATATCCTGTTTGCTTTTTTCAAGCACCATCTTGCTGTTTTCTCAGAGCTTTGTTGAAAATTGGTGAAGTAATGCTTGCACAGTTGCAATTCAGTTTTAGTTTTTCTAGTCAGACTCACCAGATGTACTCTGTGGGTGTAAGCCTGCTATTGGATGACTTGTTTCAATCGGCATCGCAGCATCTGCTATCTGTGTTGTTCTTTTTTAAGTCCCCGGCGAACAACAATGACCTTCAAGCTAGCAACCCACATGCTGAAAATAGTAACACTATTGGTATGAACGTAAACAAGCTAGCAGCTGTTATCTTTTTATTTTTGTCAAAAGTGCCACCAAAAAATATTCCCCCTCGATTTTGTTGGGGCAGCATCACCGCATCCTGGTCTTAGACCCGCCCAAGATGATTGTGATTGGTTTAAAGAAATACAAACAAGCCAGAGTATTCATAGCATAATTATTATTTGTGGAGCCAGCCCTTCTTTAGCAATGAACATGGCGGAGACTGGTCTAGCTAAGCAAAACTAATGCCAACCACCCCCGCCACCCCACCCCCCTTATGTGTTACCTGCTGAGCCCCTCCCTTTTAAGGAAGGTGTGGGTAACCTGTGATGCTGTCTCGATATTATTGGTTGTTATGTTACTTTAGTCAAGTGTGTCGATAAGCTCAGATTGCAGCATTATTGTAACCGAAAGACCACATGTTGTGTTCACTGCCACAGAAGAGGAAAAAAAAGGTTACTACAGCATCCTCCTGCATTCTTCACAGCGGAGTTTGTCCAAAGTGTGAAAAGCTAGCTAGTTAGCAGCTACAAGCCGGGCTATGGTTAATTAAGATGGTGTAAAAACCAGAGGTCTCCCAACGATGGTTCGAATCAGGCTTAAGAAATGCCTTCCCTGCACCTGCAGGTTCAATAACTACCTCAAACAACCCAAACTCAGGTGGCCTCAGGCCAACATTTTTTTTGTACCCCCAACATTAAACCCAATCCAGCACCCATGGCTACTTAGTTTGTCTTGGTTTGAGTTGCAGAGTTTTGGAGATATCATCCACAGAGATGTCTGCCTTCTCCAGAATACAATGGGATTAAATGGCACTCATGTGGTGCTCAAAACACCAGAAAAATACATTTGAAAAATTCAGCAGCAGCATCTCTTTCCAGAAATCATGACCCAATGAGAGAAGGCAGACATTTCTATGGCCAATATCTTCAAAACTCTGCAACTCACACCAAAAGGGGGAAAAAAGGATAAATAGTACTTTAGATGAGAGGCAAAAATGTTTATTTTTGATTTTGGGGTGAACTGTGAACTGTAAAAAAAAAAAGTAATATTGTACAGCTGTATTCCCTCGAAATGAAGTATTGACCAGTAAGCCTGAATTAAGTTTTGAGGTCATCCATTAGTTTATTGGCAAGCCTCAACGGCTGGTAAATGAAAATCATAACACAGAGGTCTCAACGATTTCATGGACTTCCCCACTGTAGCTGAACCATTATGATCGCTCTGGCTTTGGCTGCTACTGAGTAAATAACCACAGCTTTCCTCTCATATGGGCTGGTCAGATGGACAATATGACAGTTATAATATGCAAAGAATTGAGAGCAAAACAATCGATAGCTCAGCAGCTGTGACAGATGAATCAACAACCTGTTGATCACTTCTTTCAAAGTAAAAAAAAAAAACGGAAAAGGCAACTACATACAGTTTTCTGTATCTGCAGCACGTTTCTCTATTTGTTTAGAGCAGCATGCGGTTGTATTTATTTTTCATTTGCAACACACTCATGTATTTGTTTTTTTAAATTTGCCGCACACTTATGTATTTGTTTTTGTCTTGATTTGCAGTGTGCAAGTGGATTTGGTTGTTTTCTTTGTGTGGCTGCCTTCTCTGGATTTGGTGTCTTCTTACTTTTAAAGGCAAAACATGCACGACCCCCCCCCCAGAAAAAAAACAAACACATTGAGTCATACAAAAATAATCTCTCAACCAGCACCCACAACCACAGAAGTGTGTGGTGGTGCCCACTAAGTGGTATGAACTGCAGACGTCACTTTCGTCTGGTGAAGGCAAGCGCTGTAGTGCTGGGCCAGTCAGTGATGTTCATCTGTGACAAATACTTCATCACAGGTTAGTTACTGAGTAAATGACGTGAGCTGCTTGTGCTTCAATCGAAGTGATCACAGTGAAAATAAATTGAGCTGAGCACCTGTTGTAATAATTAACAATATAAAGTAACAGATGAAATGAGAGAAAAAACTTGATTGTGTGGCAAAAGTTCATGTAATGCGCCTCACTTGTGCAACCCTGACATTCAACTGAATCCCCCCAAACAACCCAAAACACAGGTATTTACATTTACAAACAGCAACTGACAAATTCTGTTTATTCTGCCTTTTAGCTTTTTTTTTTTCTAAATGCTTTGCAGTTGTTGACAGATTGTTGAAGATGTTTTCTCCCTTTGTTTTGGCTGTTTGCATGTGTATTGTTTGTTGCGGTCTGTTGGGCCAATGGGGTCATCGTAGTTAACCCTTAAGGCAAATTGACAACAAACAGTTTGAAAAAAAAAAAAAACACTCACGGGGCAGTATCCTGAGGACAGTGTGTGGCCGAGAAGTCTATCTTTGTGTGTAAATGTGTAAACATTTCATTAACCACTGTTGCCATAGTGCTTGCTCTTGGTGGGAACTATTGGGTCTCTGAAAATAATTTTATACAGTCTAGATGTACTGTATATAAAAAGTGCCCTGAGATAACATCTGTTATGTTTGGTGCCACATAATTAAAACTGACCTGAGCTGACTTGAAATAGCTGCATTAAAGTCACTCTCTACTCATCAACGCTGGGAAATACAAGACCAAGAGTTGAGATCAAGTCTTTTCTGGTCAGAAAAATGTTGCAGAAGAAGGCAGAGTCCATGTGAGTGTTGTCTGTGGTGAATCAGTAGAACCGCTGCTGCACTAGGATCAGTTTAAAAAGGCTTACAGCACTCAAGGCAAAATATATGAAATTAGTCCGTCTGAGAATTTGAATATGATCGTTTCACACCACATGGGGAGAATATCATGACCATTCTTTGATTTTGGGAGACAGACACTTTGGTGACTCTAGAGAGTTAATTTCTATTTCAGTCTGGCATATGAGAAGACTATATCTTCCCCAGTGAAGCCTGAGGCTCCTACAGAGACCCAACACAGCCCACTGTCACTGGTCACATGAATGGAAGGGTGTCATCCTCAGGCCATGGCCACAAGTCAAAAAGCACATGACTACTACATTGGTTTTGTGTGCTCACATGCATCCCCACGGACGAGCAGACACACCAGCGCAAACACACTCTCGCAGAAGATACTGTAAGATCTCAGAAAACAAGCCCTCACAAGTTAGAAAAGAAGCCACACACATAATTGCTTTGAGTAAACATTGTCGCATTCAGGTCAAACCACTGGGAAGCAGCAAGAGACTCAGACCGAAAGCTTATAAAGTAAAGAAATGGGGAGGGGGCTGAGTAAAAGAAACGAGGGGAAAAAAAGTAATAAAAAGAAAACAATCATCACTCTGTCCAGAGTTTCCAAAATGCCTGTGTGTTTTGAGAGGATGGGGAGGGGATTTGGGGGCGATGCAAATGCCAGGGGTCTTGTGGCTTTGAAGAAGTCTGGGAGCAGCGGTCAGTGGCAGTCTGCTTGTTTCAGTGCGTTTGGCCTCGGGGCAGACAAGGCAAAGGGCTGCCCAGAAGAACCAGAGAGCCTCTCTAAATATAAACGATAAAGTAAACTTTGAAAAGTTAGCGTTCACGCTGCCTTAAAATTTTAAGTTGACTGAATTTGAAAAGACAAGCTGGAGTAATGTTGTAATGATGCAAAACATAAACATTTCAAGTCAAATAAATTATATATTAAGTCAGTTGTACTTGAGAAAGCATGTTCAGTAAACCAACAACTCCTCAGAGTGATGAACACAGAGAAATGTAATTTCTTTTTAAATTTTCTAAGTTTGAAACTTCAAACTATAAAAAAAAAAAAACAAGGGTCTCAGGAGAGTTTTTAACTCTCAAACAATGCATGCTGGGAAATGTGCCTATACTGTATGCTGATCATGTTTCTTTAGAAACTTACTTATAATAAGTTGACTGAACTTTGTACCACATTCATTCAGCTCATCATGTCAAATCAAAAGACATCCAGTTAGAAGAACTCATGTTACAAGTTGTAAGTTTAATTGTAAGTTTAATCAGTTTAATCAGTTTCTTGTCTATAAAGCTTCAAAATGAGCAAATTTGGTGACCTATATTACAATAAACAACATTTTTACTGAGTATCTAGTCATCGTGGTCATTCAGCATTGAGGAAATACTGTAATGTGAGGCAGCCTGGGTGCATGAATGTTTAAATATACGATGTGACTGGAGTGGTGTAGGCAACAGTGGAACTGAATATCCTGGTGTCTGGTGTCCTCAACAATCGACACTATAGTCCAAGACCAAGTGGTGCTTGTTAAGCCTTTTCATCTTTTCAAATTAACTTCCCTTTCATGGATAATTACTATTATGTTGTAATCTACATTAATTTCTACACTTGTGACTTGTGGGCTGAACTTCATAAACTTTGGATAAACTGTATGGCTCCTGAGCTGTTTATGCTGCAATTTAGAAATGCTTGCAAACCTCAAAAAGACTTCAAAAAGTGATGCTGATACTTTGAGTCATTAATTAGTCATCTTAATGGACCAGTGTGTGCGATTTACTGGCATCCAGATAGCAAACATCTTGTTTCAACATGTGTGTAGGAGAAACTACGGTGGCTGCAAACCTCACACAAAACAAAAACCACCGTACCTAAAGCCAGTGTTTGATTTGTCCTGCCTAGGCTACGGTAGAAACATCACTGTAAAAAATCATACAGGAATTTAGTGTAATCAACTTATCTTTTCTCATTACCCACCCTCACTGTAGGCATAAACTGCTAAGGTAACGAAACACAATTCTTATTTTCAAGTTATTACACAAATAAAAACGTACTCATGAACAGGCTTGTGGAGTAATGGATTACATGTAATGGGATTACATAATTAGGATATGCAAAAGGTAACTGTATTCAATAACAGTTTTAAAAAATAAAACATGATCAGATTACAGTTACATTTCGTAAAAATGAGGATTACTATCAGTATTACAGTTTTGAAATACATTTTAAAGTAAAGAATGATGCTAGCATGTGCAGTGCACACACATGACAACACTTCACGTGTCTCAACACCATTTTGATCTCAACAAAACCAGCTAATCTGACAGTTGGCAATTTATTATCTCTTGAAAAAAAAATGCTTTAATTAGGTGGAGATTTTGCCATTATCTTGTCTCAACATCTTCTGAAGACACATTTACAGGTAAGACAAACCGCTAACGTTAGCTACACAGACCCAGAGCCGGTCAGCCCTATACGCACACTACACAAATTGTGTAAGGCCTTGCAAGGCACGCAAGGACCCTGCAATATTTACAACTTTAATGAGAGGATGAAACAGAACTAAAGAGAAAATAACATCCCAAGAGTGGATGGGGTGAACAGTAATCAAGTGTGTGTTTTCTCCTCACCAAGTTTGATATCAGCAGTTAACAGTAAGTTGTGTGATAGTTTGCATGATGTGTCTCCCTCTGTTTGTCTGACGGTAGATGTCCTGGGTGGTGTGTCTGTCTGTGTCGTGCTTTGCAGCCGCCTCCAGGGCTGTCCTGTGACTATTTATCACGTTTGATGAGTGTTCATAATCTGCAGCTCGGAAAATATAATCGCGTCATGTGTGAACACATGTTCACATGCGTGTGCACGAAATTAAACTAGTGTGCTTTCCAGCAGCAACCTCTGTGGACCCGTCTGTCCATCATGACGTCACTGCTCACACGTGCACATAATCTAAAAACAAGAAAACGAATATCTGTCACTCAATAAAGGTTTAGTTACTGGAGAAAAAAAGTCATGTTTCAGTAAAATGTTCCCTGTCACTGTTATTACATCTGGTTTTCGTGGATTAATATTATTGCTGTATTAATGCTACTGCTGTAGGACGGCTGCATTATATTCTATAATACTAATACTAAGTAAAAGTACATCACCGATCACTGATCTTTACTTCTGGTATGAACAGACATGGGATTAAACAAAAGTTTGCATGCAAACAAATTCAGTTTTTTTTCCTAAACCCTCTCTTGCACTTTCAGACTCACATATGAAAAACTAGCATTGCGTATTGGAACATCTCCAGCTCCAAAAAAAAACAACATATTTTTATCATTGTTTTGTAATTTGTTGTCAAGGAGCTTAATGTGACCCAACAAAGGTTGGCTTGGTAACATAAAAGAGTATAAAAGGATGTCTTAAAAGTGCTATTTGGAGTCCTGTAATGCCCCAGCCTCGAGCGCTCTCATATGATTCCTGAAAGCAAACTCTCTTCACAGTCATGAGTTAGCATGTTTCCCTAGCTCACAGCAAGTTCCCGAAAACAAGGCCTATGTGATTACAGCTATAAATTAGAGGTCAAGAGCAATGGACTTTCAGCCTTCCTACAGCATTTATGTATTGTACATATACTGTATGTGTGTGTGTGTGTGTGTGTGTGTGTGTGTGTGTGTGTGTGTGTGTGTGTGTATGTGTGTGTGTCTTTTTATGGTTGGAGGTTAGGCTAAAAGTGCTGTTTATGTAATGTGACTGCTGTTTATTTTCCCCTCCAAAGTGTAAAATCAATGGCAGTATCTCTTACAGAGATGGTGTTTTAATCTGGAGATGGTTGTTAAACAAAAAGCCTGGGAAGTAACATGCAGACCCCTCAGAGAAAAAAGCTTGAAATGGGACACCCCCGGCCTCGAGGACACGCGGCGGCCGAGAGGCAAATCTATTCTATAACAGACCTATCCAAACCCTCGACTGCTCCTGGACCTGCTCTCCCAGAGGATCCGAGGATGGAGACCGCGCGGATGGCAACAAGGCGTCGAGTTTCACGAAGGAGACTGATGTTACATATCAAACAAACCAAAGAGATGGCTAATCTAATTGTCTCACACTCACTCGTGCAGCCAAATATATCAAAATCAGATTCCCTCTCACTCCTGCAAAGTAAAACACAATACAATCAAATTTCCTCTATCTCTTTCATGACTTATGATCTGGCAAGGTCTCGCTCAGTCTTTCCATATTGTTAAAAGAGATCTTTATTTGTCATTCTTAATCAAATCTACTGTCAGTTTGCTTCTCAAAGCATTCAGTAGATGCACCACATGTTATTGGCTTGTGCCTTGTTTACAACATATGTGCTGTTCAGCCCGCCAACAGCAGCTCAAAGAAATGAATTGTTCTTGCAGAGAGGCAGGGTCAACCAGAATCCAATCATATGATTTGTTGCAAATTTATGTGTGCTACCTTGCACAGTTGTTTTTTGTACTTTTGGGCTGTTTCGGTGTACCCTCTTCAACACATTTTGACAAAGACCGAAACCCTGCAGGGCGCTAACTGTCCTGGGCAGCCTGGGAAATGATGCAAACAGCGTGAAGTGTATCAGCAGCACACCAAATCACTTTATAAATAAACAAGTGTTGACACAGTTAATAATGTGGGTCTTTGTATCACCCTGCTCTCCCCTCAGCAAGATGGGTATCTCTTCACATTAGCACATTTGTTGGGTTAGCTTGTTAGCTTGATTTTCTTGGTCTTAACTGCAATTATGTGTGTGTGTGTGTGTGTGTGTGTGTGTGTGTGTGTGTGTGTGTGTGTGACAGTGAACCATCAGTCTGTCAAGTGATCAAACACTCCACTCCAGACTGAAATATAGCCTACCAGCTACCCAATGGCATGCCATGAAATTCTGTACAAACATTCATAGTCCCCAGAAGATGAGTACTATTGACTTTAATGATGTCTTGACTTTTAGTTAGTGCCACTAACATTTGAGGTTTTGCCTGAAAAGGCTCATCAACTTTCAGTCTTTTCTCAAACATTAAAATATGTATATTTATGTGATTTTTGCTTACAGCCAATCACCACAAGCGTTCTTCATAAAGAAGAATGTTTGAATAAAGGTATCAAATGAAGTAATTCACTGGTATTGGTATCACTTTAAGGATTTTGATACTGGTATTGATACTGGTATAGTAATTTTTTAAATGATACCGAGCCCTAGTGCCACCTATCCATTACAGCAAACAGTTAGCTATGTATTATTGACACACTTTGGCCAATCAGCTGTATTATTATTCCAAGTGTACAGACACTCTGTGAGTCACAACGGATCATTTTGTAACTTCATGAGCAAGAGACTGACGTGCCCTCCGCCTCAGACACCACTGGCAAAAGTGCAGAGGGTGAGGCTGATACAGCTAACGTTAGTCATGCTACAACAAGCACAAGTGAGAGAGGACCTGAAAATATTCAGTACAATGCAGAAGACCTCCGGTTTTTTGACCAAATTCCTACAAAACAGGTAGGATTCCCATCAGTTTCAGCTGCAGTTTTTGTTTTGTGCAACAGTAGCAAATGTTAGCATGCTAACACTTGACAACTAGCGCTGCCCTCGACTAGAGATTTTCCTGTTCGACTGGTAGGCTTTAGTTAAAGCCTGGATATAGCTAATGGAAGCTACCGCACAGTTAACATAAATGCACCGCTTACTACAGTGTGACCAGATTTAAAACGATATTCCGCCACAACATGATAATCCACTCAATATGTACTCACCACTATGCCAATGTGAGGATGGGTGAAGATCTTCAGTTCACAAAATAATCCTGGAGCTTCAGCAGAAAACAGGGTTGCAGCCAAATCCAGTATAATGGCAGTGAATGGTGACCACGGATAAAATGTCAAACAAAGAACACAAAACAAACACAAAATGTCTCCATCCTGCTCATGTGGTGTAACCACAAAAGACGCCATTTACGCCATGTTTTTAGCCGAAATGTCAACTGTAGCATGTAGCAGGTAGCATGTAAACATGAGAAACAAGAACAACAAGAACGGCTTTGTACGGAGATTTGTTTTTAACTGGTGTGTACGGGGATTAAGGAGAACTTTCACCAATTTTATCATATTTTGAAATTTCTTTCAGATACGAACACAAATTCCGAGTAGTCCAGACCTGTCATACAGTCATGAGCAGTTAGTCTACTGTTATCATTAATAACGGTATAGTTTATTAGTTTGACTTTGAAAAATAAATTACACTTCATAATTATGTCAACATTATCCTGTTTGACTACATTTCAAATTATAATGTCTTACTGTACTTCCTTATCATCATTCATTCATTTAATGATGTATCGTCACTTCCTGTCAGGTGTATTGGCCGTAGAGCTTCAAATGCAGGTTTATGAAGTTGCTGTTCATCCTCATGAAACATCCTCACTCTGTCCTCTGACCCCATGATGAAAAATGAACCCCTTGACCCCCTCCTCCTGCTGCAGTCATCGATCGCCTTGCTGTGGCGAGTTGTTTTCTTCTTCTTTGAAGTCATTTTCATGTCGAATTATTTATTTTTTTCAGTGACAGAGTACAAGTTTTTCCCCGTTTCTTTGCTGTACCAGGTCTTTTAATCCCACTGTTGACACTGTTAAAATAACTTGACGTATGTGATTGACAAAATAACAACTTTCCCTTATGGATCGCTGAAAGCAGAACGTCAAACTCTAAGTTCTTTTTAGTCTTTGATGCCATTTTCATGAATGCACACTTCCTGACATGGAATTATTGGGGCTTTAATCATGCAAATTTACAAGTCTCATGCAGGTGCAGTCCGATATGCATGGGTAGATCATTTACACAGGTATCTTAAGAGCGTTTGATAAATCTGATGTGACATGTTAATATGAGCCAACTGCACAAACAAAAGTAAGATAAATTTAACATAAGAATACAACATCCCCACCAAATGTTTATTTTCATGTTGTGTCCCAGAGTCTTAAATTTGATTTTAGTTTAACTCAAGCGGAACAGTTAAATTTGTGTGTGTAAAGAAGAAAATAAAAGCTCCTCAGATACATTACTCTGGAATGAATTTGCATAAATGCAGCGGTTCTGCCAAACATACAGTTATTTTATGGTTGCATGTACACCACCACAGTTTGCATGCATATCTCACGTTAAGCAACGTTCAGTGAATGGCACATTTGTTATCATTATATGGGGAGCTTTTCTCCACCCCGCACACCACAAGGGACTCCATTTTCCTCAGGAACAAAGCCTCCTATGTAGCCTTTCTCGGCACAGATGTTTCTTTGAAAAATAAAAATAATAATAGAAAATATTTTTTCTGATATATTTAGAAGTAATGTGCGCTTTTTGTGCAAAATCTTTATTCCATTTGCAAGCCCCTGCTGACAGACTGAAGTCAACATCTGACTTTGACAGACCCTCTCAATCATTTTATTAAACCCCAGATGTAAGTGTTCTTTCCATATTTTTTTTTGGCCCAGGTGCAAATGTTTATCATCTGGATATTTTAAAGACCGTAGCTTTAGCAAATCATGTCGGCTGCAATAAAACCTGCATGTAACTGTTGGTTCTTTGCATGCTGATTATGTTTACTAGTAGCCTCCAGCACATCTCTATCACCACTTGTCCATCCAGTCCTTTATGATCTCTTTTCAGGTTTTAAGTTGTGGTTTGGAGTAGATACTGACCTGACTTTGTACAAGCGCCGGTTTACCTTCAGGGTTCAACACTTTGAACAAACAGATGGAGAAAAAAAAAAGGAAAACCAGTAAAACATGACTGAATTATTAAGACAAATAAGGGATAGGTGTCTGTTGTTAAAGTTCTATAACTGTGCAGATGTGGTTAAAGTACTAAAGAAATACTGGGGAAATGCGCTCTCAAGCAAAGTATGATGTAACGTATTGCTTCATGATTAAATCTCAGTTAAACAGCACGTAAACAGACATCATATACTAAATTCAAGCCGTGCAACAGTCGGCCTCATGAGGTGGTTTCAAATTCTTTGCAGATGGAACATAAAGCTGTACGTTCCTCATGCCTCACACCCCTTAGGACCTTCAGAGGCGATTATGTTCAGGGTGAGGGTCCACCCACCTCTGCAGGCTCAAAAACCAGCTCAAAATTCACCTTTCTCTTCTCGTGCTTCATCTCCCACCCTGAGAGCACTGGGTATCGTCTAGATGCTACCTCCCTCTAGTGGAAGAAAACGTGAAGGACAAGGAAGTCTCACTGTTCTTTGGGATTTTCAGACCGTTTAAACATAATCCTGAAATTCAACCACAAACCACCACTGGAGCAGTGACACTGAGAACAGGGCAGCATATTTTATGACTTAACGATTGTTTGCTGGCAGTGGTAGTTGGCAGGTGTGTAGTGAGATTACTGCCCTCTAACGGTTGTCTTTCAGAGTGCAACTGCAATAGAGGGACAGTTCACACTACATACTGTATGTAGTCAAAGGTGCAGTAAGATTCTGAACAAAAAGATAGCAAGTTGTTGAGTCTTTTTCCCAGGTTGTCAAATACTTTTATACTAGGAGACTCAACAATAAATTATCTTTTTTTAAAAAGGTCACTGGGGTAGAAATAAACAGAGTTTACTGATGCTGTCATGCTGACTTGTAGTTCACTAAACTTCAACTTGAATCCTATCACTTGCTTCCCCAATGACCCCAGCTTTGATTCTAATCTTAACTTCAGTACATTTCAGAGAGGAATATTAAACTTTTTACTCCACTACACTAAATCTGACAACTGTGGCTACTTTTCAGATTTGACACAATTTAAAAAAAATAAAATATTAGATGGTATAAATATTAAATATAATATTGTTAAAGATTACTCTAGTGATTTCCAACTTTTTTTAGCTTATAACAAGAAAACGTGTAGTTTGGGTCCTTTATCACATTTCAGATGTTTCTCTCAAACTTTCTTCCCCTCGCTCTTTTAGGGGGAAAAAAAAGGTTGAATTACTGGACTAATTAATAATTATCCCACGACCCCTTTGATTTATCTTGTGACCTGACCTCTAGATTGGGAACCACTGGACTAAACTACAAACTGTATATAAAGTGGTTAAAACAGTAAAATGCTGCTTACACCAATCCATCCAATAACATGCTGCATATATGTAAGTCACAGGGGCAATTTTCTGCTTTTACTTTTGATTTTACTAAAGTAATATTCTGAATGCACCACTTTCACTTGTAATGGAGCATTTTTACATTAATGTACTTTTACTCTTATTTGATTAAATGATGTGGATATTTCTTCTATCACTGGTTGTTCTTGTGTATATGACAACATACTGAAGGTTTTTCCTTTTCCAGTCTCGTCTTATTTATATCAATGTTATTTACCAATATGTTACGTTGGCAAATATCTAAAATGAATACCATTTGTCTATGTTTTTTTACATTCTCATAATTCTTACCCAGGAATACTTAATCTTCTATTGCATCTAATATCCTTGTGGACAAAAATGTAGAATACAATTCTTTATTTGGCCATTTTTCACAGAGGCATGCACCTCATAAATCATTTTCTATTGCTTATGATATTTCCGTGTGGCTGTGTAATAGTTTAACATCACAGTGTTTTTTACATTATAAATCATTTATTGAAATATAAATCATCTGAATGTACATGATGTAACATATGAAACATAGTATTAAATCATCATATTGGGGGTGATTACCTATAATTACAGATAACTGTACCGTCAACAACACATCACTTGCCTGCGGCACAAACATTCACATCCACACAGATTTAAACATCTAAAGCCAAAGCGAAACTTTTCTTTCTTTTTTTTTTTTTTTTCGAGCTCAGCCTGGCTCTAACTCTTCTGCAACATCCAAACCAAAAATGGAAAAAAAAAGGAAAGTGCAACAGCTGATTGCAGATTATATCACAGTTAACAGAGAGAGGCAGAGGCAGTGGCACAGCTGGATTACAAAGAGTTTGCACATAACTGATGTATAACATCAGATCGACATGAATCTCTAGTCCATCTAGTGTCTTAGTATAACTAGAACCTGCTAATAGACTTCAGGACAGTAGATAAAATATGAGACAGGAGGACACAACCTGCTTGTGAAGCACTGCTATTCGATATTCTAATTTTTGACATACTGCCATGTTTACTGACATGACAAACCGGGTTCCTCTTTGATTTGATTTGTAGCAGCTAAATTTATGACTATCTACCTTGTACATTAAAAACATGACAAAATACGAATATTTCTCATGTAACCTTCTGATCCACACATATTGTCAAAGACTATATGTTGTCCACTATGATGGCAAATGTTTTCATGCTATTCCTCTTGCGGAAATTGTTGTATTTCCTTTGTGGTGTCTGATTCGTTGGCTTCACAGGGGCGATTGAGGGTGCAGAAGCTTCATATGTGCTCACATAAAATACTGATATCCCAATTAACTCTCTCTTATAAAACAACTCTGGAGCTATTTACAATACAATCACACTTCGTTTTTCAAAGCCCACATAACAGATACAACTGAAGTCTTTATCAGGAGGTGACGTTTGAGAACATTACGTTGTATTTGGGCAACAGGTGAGACACTGCAAAGATGCATGCAACTCAAAAAAGCTCTATTCTCATAACCATTCAAACAGCTATGGTCAATATCTACTCGGTATTCACAAATAATACATGTTTTACATAATGCTGAAGTAAAAAAATAAATTTGAATTACTGCATGTATTTAGCCATTGAAAACATTATATGGTCATATACAAAAAAAAATGCACATAGTCCAGATTTTGTGCTTTTAAATCCGAGTATTGCTACTGATTGTGCCAGCATCAGGTGCTTCTCTTGCAGCAGGTGAGTGTGAAGTGAGTCTACCTGTCAATGCTGTTGCTAGTATTGGACTCATTTAGTTTAGTGCATCTGTAGTGGTTAAATATATATCATATGAATGATATCCTGTGGTGTTCATGTAGAGTTGCTGACCAACATTTTGAGTTCGTCCCTTCTTGCTTATATTGCTGTTTAAAGAATGCCCGATAGAATAAAGCTCTGCAAATTTAAAAGTCAATCTGTTTTTTTCTCGATAGGTCCGACACGCAGGCTCAGTGGTTCTTTGAGTCCTTGATGTCACATTTTCATCCATCCTCACTCACTCCTCCGGCCCAACAGGGGGCAGCGTCCAGGGAGAAGTAAAGGCCGTACCGTACAGTCACCACAGACTCATCCAGACAGCGAAGTGGTTTTGTTCTGTCCTCTGAAGGGGGCGGGTCAGGGAGAAGGAATGGAAGGGCTAGAGGGTAGACAGCAGTGTCTTTGGTTGATTTACTGTACAAGTCTTTCTCTAGTTTCTCCGTGTCCATACGCCCCTTTTTTCTTTGCCGCTTCTGTTCTACGGGCGGGGTAGTTGTCACAGGAAGCTGTCCTCCACCAGGTCGCTACAGTCCAGACACATCTCGTCCAGCAGCGTTATGTCCTCCAGAGTCTCGCCCTCGCGCTTAGCAAAAGTGGAGCTGCTGGAGCCCGTCTCAATGGCGCTCTCTTCGGACGTCTGAGAGCTGCAGGGGACAGGAATAACAGTGGTTAGCACCATCTAAGGTGTGATATAGACCACTGATATTTCTAAAGTCACGCTTCTTTTTGCTCTTCGCTTCAATGATAGTTGAGTAAGCTTGGTACCTGAGTCAACTTTCTCCTTTTCTGAATCCTGTACTTCCTGTATGCTCTATGCTAGGCTTAGCTATGTTAAAAAAGAAAACCAAATTTAGAAGATGAATAAAAGATGTTACTGGGAGACCTGTGAAAGTGGCATATATTTACATCTTAAGTTAGCTAATGTCAGCAAAATACTAGTTAACGACTGATTTCCTAGCTAATTAGCTCGAAATTTGTTAACATTAGCTGGCTAGTTGGCTAATGTTTTGCTAAAAATAACTAACTAATGTGTGACCCTACATGTTGCCTTTACAGGAAAAGGAGAAAGATGACAGAGATACTAAGTTTGCTCAACTGTTATTGGAGCACAGAGCAAAAAGAGGCGGGACTTACAGGTCAAAACAGAGTAGTAGAGATCAATGCTTGGTTCTATTTACCTGTGTCTGTTTCTCTTTCCATATTCTTCGTCAGATATGGGGTCCAGGTCAGGGAGTGGGATGATGTAGCCGCTGTCGGAGCTCAGCCGCTGCTCATCGAATCCGCTCTCCCTGTCCTTCAGCTTGCCCTGGTTCTTGTAGGTGATGCCGATGTAGGCGTCGTCGTTTTCTACGCACACCCGAGTCACAGCGGGGTGGTCGCTCTTCAGGAACTCGTGGTTCACCCTCTCGTAATGCTGCACAAGACAGGCAGATATATTGGAATTCAACGTCATTATAGTGGAAACTGTGGTGGCTGACAGTGTAATTTAAGAAAACATATGCGAACCGACAAATCATGGGCAAATTAAGAAAAGATCTTCATCCTTTGAAAACATGCTGCAAATTTAAACAACACAACCAAATACAAGAATGCACTGCAAACTGCTGATCTTCACCTTAATGCGTTGTGTTGTATTTGCAGCACATTTGCGTATTTGTAGTGTGATTTTGAAATGCTGCACGTGTTGTCAAATTAATGAATACTTGTTTGTGTCTATTTGCATGAGTTTTCTTAGTTTAAGTTGCAGTGCGCGCACACCAGGAAACACAAGGTACGGGAAATGTGTGTTTGCCGCACAGACGTCATGATGATACAATGCAATACAAATGCACCAGTGTGATGACTGGTTGTGCTGCCAGCTGGACGGTGCTATCCAAACTGAAAATCACACAAGCCTGAGGTGCTAAAACAAGAGTCAGTTCCTCCTCTGCCCCCCAGCCAGTAAAAACTCTGTGAAGGAGGCAGAGGTGAGGCTGTTTTGATGTGCCATGTGTGGCGTGGAGTTTAATGGGGTAATTAAGGTTGGGTGGTGGAGGCGAGAACTGGCGCTGCGTCATTACCCAGGCTGAGGCCAGCCACTCTGACAGCCAGCTGCTGCATTTGCACTCTAATCACTTGTAGGTTTGTGTTTTACAGAAAAACGCAGAGCCCACAGAAACACTCCTAATGCCCTCTGAGAGGAAGCGGAAAAGGTTTTAAAGAACTGCTACTTTAAGAGTGTATTAAAATTATTTTCAACCTGCACTTTACTGTGTAAAAAAAAGTACAGGTTGAAGCATCTAAAAAAAGAGAAAATGCAAAAACAAAGGGAGGAACAGAATGTATAGGTCCAACCACGAGGTCAAGAATGAGAGGTGGTAAATTAGAAAGCAGGTGTTAAGAATCCAAAGAGGTCTGAGGACGCGAGAGGTCATAGGGAGACTCACCCTCTTGTAGCTGGAGGGCAGCAAAGACGCTACGGTGTCGCTCAGGCCCAGGAAAGAAGGCCTCTTCTCCGGCTCACTGTTCCAGCACTTCATCATCATCTCATACCTTGAAAAAAAAGCAAAAACAGGGAGTTAACAGAGGGAACTGTACGACCCGTCCTGCACCTTGCAATTTTGCCGTGACTCATGTCAGCTGCTCTACAGTATATCACAGCTCAGAAACAAACTGTTCTGAGTTTACAGCCCAGCGATGTCATGCACAGCAACAGCACAGTCGTCATGATCACGTACACGTCATGAGGCGCGTGCTCCGGTTTGGACATCCTGTATCCGCTCTTGATCTTGTTGTAGAAGCTTGAATCCACGACCATCCCTGGGTATGGGGTGCCACCTTCAGACGGAAACAGATTCTCATGAGTTTATCAACCAACTCCAGTCTATTTCTTTGCTCTAAAAGACGTTTGCAGGGGCTCACCTAAGGAGAATATCTCCCAGAGCAGGATGCCGTAGGACCAGACGTCGCTGAGAGTGGTGTACAGGTTGTCAAAAATACTCTCTGGCGCCATCCACTTCACTGGCAGGAAAGTCTGTGTGAGGACAGAGAGGGAATGTTCAATCACACATGCAAAACAATTATGGAGAAGAATAATAAAGCTACGTTACACGGATAGTTTGGATTAAACTGGGGGCCACTGTAACTAATACAATGACTATCCATACAACCCCACTTCACATATCACACAGTGATAGTCCTGTATGAACAGAGACTTACACTCCCTTTGGAGACGTAGTTGTTGTCATGCATGATGTCCCGAGCCAGTCCAAAGTCACAGATCTTCACTATCTTGCCCTGAGAGAGGAGGACGTTCCTGGCCGCGAGGTCCCGATGCACACACTGCAAAAGCACAAGAAAAGGTGATTAGCAGCTCATTGCATCACACAGTTGTTGTTTTTTTTAAAATTCCCAGTTCCATCCATTCCCAAAGCAGCACATTTCTCTCCCGCAGCTACTGACGGCATCTATTTCTGTGTGTATTTCATTTTAGCTGAGTTCATTTTTAATGCCGTTTCATATTGCTTTATAAAGCATGGTCTTTGTGTAAACATGCCAGTTGGAGGGATGGCTGTGACCACTGGATATTTAGGGATAATAACTATGAAGCTGAATGAATAGCCTCTGGCTGCAGCGTGTCCCTGCCTGGTAATTCTAGCCCTGGCTGTGCTGCTACTATATTCAGCCCCTGGCCTGTCTCCTGAGTGGGCTCAGCAGCCTTCACGGGACTGCTTATCACACAACTGCTGATTTCCTCAAGTCCCCTTTGGCCGGCACAGCAGCTGTCATCATATAGGACACAGTGCACAATCCACAAGCAGTGGGAAGCAGGGGAATGTGAGGGCTGCAGGAGCTAGGTGGTACACTCTTAGAAATAAACGTTCTAACCCAAAACCATAAAGGGTTGTCAGAACCTTTTATAAACCCTTTCAGACAGCTCTATCAAGAACCCTACATTACAAGTGATAACTACAACCATTTGTGAAAGGTTCTACAGGACCCCCTATGAAAAGTTCTACAGAGAACCCTTTCATGGTGTAATGGTTCCTCTCTGGAGGTTCTATCCAGAACCTTTCCACCTTCTAAGGGTGCGAACCCAACCCTGGGGGTTCTACTGAGAACTTTTTATATTCCAAGGATTTATTCTTTAACCCACCCAGGGGGTTCTACAGAGAACCTTTTTATACCCTACAGGTTTTATCTAGAACACACTGAGGGAGTTCCACAGAGAACCCTTTTATATTATTGTACAAAAGACCCTGATGAACCCTTGATGAACGAGTTTTCCAGGGTTTCAACAATCCTTCTACAAAGGGTTCTTTGGAAGAAGTAGGTTCTTAATTGAACCCTTAGTCTTACAAATGACCCTTAAGGAACCTTTCCTTCAAAAAAGGGTTCTTCACAAGTGAATGGTTGTGGGTACAACCTCAGTCCTTCAGAAAGTGTCTTTCAGAGTGTTTGCAAACCCCTGTAGTACAAATACATGTGTGGAATAAAGATATGATTTCCATTCATCATCGCTCTGTGCACTAAACTTACATTTTTGGAAGCCAGGAACTCCATGCCTTTGGCCACCTGGTAGGTAAAACTGAGCAGGTCGGTGGTGGTGAGGCCCTCGTTCATGTCGTCTGACAGCAAGTTGTCCATCTCGCCCTCTGGTTTAGAAAACACACACAGACAAACAACATTGAGGCGGTCCACGAGTATATGTTCATCATGTATTGTAAATATAGTGCTGGCTGCTCCAACCTGGCTTTTACTAATGGCAGGGAGAAACCGGGCATTATTATGCGTGCGCTACAATTATCCTCTCCGTGTAATTACAGGGCTGTACCAGGCCTAAATTCTGACAAGGGTGGACCCCTCAACCAACACTGACTCAAACACAGCACAGAAGCCAAGCCAGTGCACACCAATAACTCAGAGGAGAGAGTGAAAAGGAGGACAGAGAGAAGAGGAAGAAACTGTGTGTACCACTTGATCCTTGCTGAGAGGGTGGGTGGTCATAGTCGGACCCCTGGATGTCCGAGTACTTCGAGGTGTTGCTCATCTCCAGCATGGGCACATACTGAGTGCTGTCAGCCTGCTTCATGTCCATGTAGTCTCCTTTGCCCTCGAAGGACAGGATCACATAACTGCGTGCAAAGACGAGAGAGACACAAAGAGGGAACACTGTTAATGATGAGGCGAGGACAGGTTGTGTGAATGCTGAGCCATATATAGACTTACAGTGATAATACACGCAACAGAAATATAAACACTTTTGTTTTTGCTCCCAATTTTTATGAGTTGAAGTTATAGATTTTTTTCTGTGCACACACAAAGTTTATTTCTGTTCAATTTTGTTTACAAATTTATTAAAAATCTGTGTTAATCCATCCATCTGACAGGTGTGGTATTAACAGAATGATTATTGCACACGTGTGTCTTGGAATAAAAGGCCACTCTAAAATGTGCAGTTTGATCATGAAAAAAGACTTTTATTAGGAACTGAACAATGGCTACTTCACACCCGATCAAAGGAACAAAAGGGGACTAGGGCTCGCTGATTAATTCACAACCTTTAATTGTGTAAACAGACAACATTTCAACACTACTGTGTCTTCACTGATGAAGTCTGATGAAGACACAGTTGTGTTGAAACCCTCGTTTGCACAATTAAAGGCTTTAAATTACAACCTCTGTTCCAAAACACTTGGGATGCAATGTTTAATGTAAATAAAAAGCAGAAAGCAATGATTTCCAAAAGCTTTTGTGTCTCAGCATTGTCTTGCTAAATTAAGCAGGGACGCCCAAGAAAAAGACGTTGTCTGGATGGCAGCATATGTTGCTCCGAAACCTGTATGTACCTTTCAGCATTAATGGGGCCTTCACAGATGTGACAGTTACCCATGATGCTATGGGCACTAACACCCCCTCATACCATCACAGATACTTTTGAACTTTGTGTTGGTAGCAATCTGGATGGTCCTTTTTCCTCTTTAGCCCAGAGGACACGATGTTCATGATTTCCACAAACAATCTGAAATGTGGACTCATCAGACCGCGGCACACTTTTCCATTTTGAGTCAGTCCGTTTCAGATGGCACCCCAGAGAAATCAGCAGCATTTCTGGATCATAAATATATATGCCTTTTGCTTGGCATGGCTGTGTTTACCGCCAGTGGCTTTCAGAGGTGTTCCTGAGCCCATGTGGTGATATCTTTTATACTGTCATGTCAGTTTTTAATGCTGTGCCACCTGAGGGATCAAAGGTCACATTCATTTAACACTGGTTTTCATCCTTGCCCCTGAGGTGCAGAGATTTCTCAGAATTCTCTGAATCTTTTAATGATAATGAAATGAATAAATTCCTTGAAACTGTGTGTTGAGAAATGTTGTTCTTAAACTGATGGATTATTTGCCCACGCAGTTTTTCACAAAGTGGGTCAGTGTGTGCACAAAAGAAGTCTTTTATTTCGACTCATGAAAAATGGGAGCAAAAACAAAAGCGTTGCATTTATATAAATATTTTTTTGGTTGAGTTTGCATGATGTTAAACATCCTATTCCGTGCCCTTAAACCCTCTCACTCCCTGCTCTGGCTGAGGTTAGGGGAAGATGTGGTTGAGGGTAACATGGTAGCCAGGATTAAATCATGTTATGGTCAGTTTGAGGTGTGGTCACTGTGAGTCATCCATCAGCGCAGATGAGCCTCGGAGGGAGGAAGGGAGAGAGGGCTGCTGTTTCACCATGAACGTCTGGGCGGACAGAATTAACAGGTACCTCCGATACAATGAAATTAGGGTGAAAGCTGAGACCACTTCAGCCTGCGATTTGATTAGGTGAAGACGCCAGACAATCTCCTCAACCATGGAGAAAATGGCGATAGAGTTACCGATTAGGGGCAGGGGAGAATGTGAGAGAGACAATTTTGCAAATTGTTGTGGCAATGGTTATAATATTTGGGCGTGGCAACAGGGAAGTAAAATGATGTGGCTTTTTTTCTTGTCATTTCCCAAACATGATGAGCATCTGAATGTCACTGATAATCCAATATAAAAATTTGTAATGTATATGCGTGTATGCAAGAACAAAAACGTATACTGTATGTGGTACCTCCTGCTGCTCTCGTCTGCAGGGTTGATTCCAAAGATGTCCAGCTCTTTTTTATTATTTTTCTCGGGGTTCAGGCTGAGGAAGTTCTCCCTGTTCTTGTGCAGGTAGTTGACCAGGTCCCCGTAGAAGCAGTACTCAGTGATAATGTAGATCGGGCCTGTGAACAACGCAACAGCAGATGAAGTCGTGCATTGGCGTCAGTCTGCAGGCTAATCTTATCAGAGGCTCGTAAAGGCTAAAAGCACAGTCAAGAGGGCAAGCCTCCACTTTCCCATAAAAAGCTTGTTAAAATACCACACCCACCACGAGCCGAGGCAGGGCTGTCAATCTTTTTTGGCTGCCTAGAGCTGCAAATGTGCACAAATGGCAAATCTGAATGGGTGTGTGTATGTGTGTGCATGTTTTGGCAGCATGAACGTTGGTGTTATTGTGTGTGTCTTTGTAAGATAGTGACTTAATTGTAAGGGAGAGGTAACAATGGTCCAACTAAACTGTTATTACACAGTATGTGTTTACCAATGAATGTGTGAATCTTTACATCTCAGAATCATGTGTGTAGTATTCACCTGACTTGGTGCATGCTCCCAGGAGGTTCACGATGTTGAGATGTGGTCCAAGATGAGTCATGATCTTCAGCTCAGACATCAGTGCCTGTTTCTCACTGGAGCGTGCCGTGGCTGAAAGAGGGTTCAGCAACCATGACTATCACATCATGTGATCAAACCACCAAACAAGCCAGCCGACCGTGCATTCAGCCATCTACATTGTAATCAATCTATCTTTATTATTTTACAGTTTAATTTTTTCCACTTCTCTATGACCAACAAGGACAAAGTTCAACAGCTGTCAGGTGTTGCCAAACGTGTTTCTTCAATTTTTGTTCGCTTCATGGTGGGAGTTTTCTAAGCCACCTGATGCCACTATCGCCCAGTTGGCAATTTTGGCACTATTAAAAGTATGCTGAATTAGCTTTTGGCAATTCCTGTTTGCAGTGTTCTCATGGATGTACAGACAACTATTCCTGGTTTACTTTAATGCTGAGGGAAGCTTCAAATTGTGATGACTCAGGCAAGTTCTGGATTTATAAGGACAATCTTTTCCTCCTGATTTCGTTCTCAGATTTTTAAGCAGATTTAAGGTTGTTTGTTTGCAAATGAGTAATGAGATGCATGAAATGTTTTTGCACTAGGGGTATTTTCCTCTATGTTTCTGCTGTCTGCTGCTCCAACTGCTGACTAGATATATAAATGGGCCAAATCAGTTGTACAATAACTAACTTGCTGTTTCTTTTAGAACACCTACGACATGATACAATACGATACGACAAGATATAATAGCATATCATGCCGTACAACTGTATTGTCAGTATACACTGAAATTCAGACTGAACGTACAGTACACATATTGCACTTTGCACAAACCAAAAAAACATAACAAATAGACAAGACGCATACTCACATACTCAAATAGTATCTTTGCCTCAGTTCTCTCCTTCAACCTAACTAGTCCCTATAACTAGTGAGGCTCACTGGTATAAAGAAACATCAGATGACTGGCTTAAATGAATTGTAATTGTAATCCATTTAATCTGCTAAACTCACGTTTCAGCATCTTCACTGCCACCTTCATGACAGGTTGGGAGCGGCTGAGTCCATAGGCGGTGCCCTCCACCACCTTCCCAAAGGCTCCAGAGCCCAGAATACGACCTGAGGAACACAGGACAGAGGGTCAGTTATCACCAAAGTAAAACCTGCACAAACACAGACATACAAACACATCCATGCACTCTGGATGCCTCTGCTTTCTCATCTGTGACTCCTCCAGTGGCTGAATGTCCCCTTGATCACTGAGTCAAGCCAAACCCCAGCCAGTAAACCCCTACTGCCCAAGCCAGATTAGCTTATAACAGCCTCACTTCAAAGACAGACTGAGACATCCTGGCTGGAACATCCCCGCGGGGAGGCTGCAGAGCCACTGGCACCAGACCGCAGCTTCAGCACACTGAAAATGACAGTCGGCTCACCGAGGACAAGCCTGTCACGGGGGAACTCCCATCTGGAGTCGTAGGGAAGCTGCATGGGATCCACATAGATGTACTCGTGGCCGTCTGGGCTCACGGACTCAATGACCCTCCAGCGGATCTCATATCGTGGTTTCTGGAAGACAAACGCATATTGTATGAGGGTTAATTAATTATTTCAGTTAAATTAAGCCTGGGGATTGTTGGATTTATTTGATGTCTTAACTGCCCCAAATAACACTGCATGTGAAAGAGGCTGCCTTTAAAGGGTTAGATTGGATTATTTGATGTGGGTTTGTGCGAGGCACTTATCGAAAGTGTATTTCTAACAGTAAATGGCAGCCAGCACACCATTAAGTAGGGAAAGCAGAGAAGGGCACAAGCACGAAAGCTAAGCAATGAACTGCTGTGAACGGGCTCAGCAACTAAAGGTATTTAAACCATTTAAAAAGGTCCCCCTAAAAAATCAGTATCACTTTAAGTGTTCGCTAGAATATTTTCACTGCCTTACTTTGACTTCATCTATAAAGTTTGGTTGGTTTGGAGAGATCAATATTTGGCTTATATAACAGAGGTTTCTTGTCAGAAAAGGCCATCTGACAAGAAAGTAAAACAGTGAACATATTGAAAATATACCATACACTTTAAATGATATTGATTTTTTTTTTATGGGGACCTTTTTTACGTGGCTAAAATACATTTTGTTGCCGATCACAGCAGCACACTGCTTAGCTTCCATGCTGGTGCGCATCTACTGTACCTCATACAATCCCACATTAAATCACCCAAACTATCCCTTTAACCAGTCAGAGCAGCAAAACAAGCACAATGCACAATTGAAATTCAAAATATGTCGCTGCTCATTTTCATTTTAAGACTGCAGTCTTAATCTGAAAACATGAAAGAGAAAACTGAGGCTTGAATTTTCAAGTATAATTTGTTACAAAACAAGTTTTTGAACACATAAACATGTGAGAAAGTAGAAGAATAGACGAGAGAGTGAATATGTGAGAATGAATGCAGAATGATGGCAGCAGTACCTGTTTCCAGATAACAACCAAGACAATGAGTGAGATGATGACAATGACCAGCAGCACCAGCACAGCAGCAGCTACAGTCAGCTCTGGGTGAGGCCCTGTTCAGGAGGAGAGCCAGCGGTCACACATGTTAGATGGAGAGCACACCGATCACATGTGTCAACATGTGTCTGTCATAATCACAAATGAAATGCTTGTAATGAAATACATTCTACGTCACTCGCTTTGCTTTGCTTTGTAAAATGAAAAGGTGGCCACTTTATCAACAAACTATTTAACAGATAAAATAAATAAACATTAAAAGGCCCATAACTTATCTTTCTTGAAATGAAATGTCCTACAAACTTATTAAAGACATTAACTTGGTACAAGGATTAACAATGGGATTATATAAGACAGATGAATCAGATATTTTACCGAATTTAACAACTGCAACTGCATTTTAGTTAGAAATGTAATCACTCAAATGTTTGAATGATTCTTAAATATGAACTATGAACATAAACTGCTCAAGGACAGAATGAACAGCATATTTAAACTCTTTTAGCGTGTGTAGATTAATATGCAACTTTTTGAGTTTTTAAGATAAACTCAAATCTAGAATCTTTTGTTGAGATACTTTATTTTTCTTCAATAGATAAACTTGAATCTTTGAGTTTTAGAAACCCCCAAAATTCTGAATTTCAAAAATTGTTCACAGTGAGCTCTGAAAACAATTTGTCGTTATTGAAAGTACTACAGTTGCAATCAAGAAATATTAAATTACTAAATTTTATTCACTTTCACCTTAATGAATTTACTAAGCAATATTTGAAATACAAAATATTTTGTTTTTAAGTTTAAGTTTTTCTAAAAAGAAAAGTAAATTATCTCAACAAAAGATTATAGGTTGTGAAAACTTCAGTTTCAGAGTTTCAGTTTGATTCAAAACTCAAAAATTAAGTGAGGATGGTTGTCATGACATTTGAGTTTTCTCAACTTTTTTTTTTTTTTTTTTTACAGTGTAACGGCTAAGGGACATTTACTAATTGGTATAGATAAACAAAAAATTCCCACTTGTAAATTAGAAAATGG
>JAJHUR010074513.1:0-29061 GCA_027495735.1 Lutjanus campechanus
TGTCCAGTGACAATTTCCAATTTTCAGTGGACATAATTATTCAAATAAAATGCATCCTCAATGATAAGGAAATGAGAGAAAGGCAGCATTATAATGCAATTTTATTATAAATGTAAAGATCAGAGAGAAAGAAGAATATGGAGCAGCGGGTGTCTGGAGGCAGACAACATGGTCTGTTTGTTCTGCAGTGTAGTTTTATATCACAGTCTCATGTAAGATACTACTGCAGTGATATTAAAACAAGCTCACTGTAGTTTGTAACGCATCTTTTGACAGCAGCCACGAGGTAAATCAGACAGTGAAATAGCCCAAGCTGCAATTCAGCCAACCAAAATTTCTAATCTGATCATCTGAGAGCAGGATCATCCAGGTAATCAATCAACCACTGTGACCCCCCCTCAAACGGAACGCCAAATAACAGCCAATCTGGCCGAATCCATACAGTGTCTCCCAGACTTTAGGGTTCACGGACACAGACTGAGCTGAAGTGAAATGAATGAATTTCCCATCAGGCTCCAGCATCAGTACAGTAATATCAGTGGACAGGTGACCTACAGGCCCACAAGACCTCCGGATCCTTATCCATGCCTGCCTGGGATGAGGCCTGTCCAGAAAAAGGCCCCGAGGGCCCATACTGTACCTCACAGTCATGTCTAATTTTGGTTACCGCGGCAACGGCAGGGATTAGGGGTGTGAGGAGGGAGGGGCTCCTCTAACAAGACTGGTCATATGCATAATTCATGTAAACGAGCCAGGCAAGGGAGGAGGTGGGGGGGCAGGAGTAGTTGATGGTTGATGAGCACTTCGTGAAGACACACACACACACACACACACACACACCAAATAGTGTTTCTATCACTTCAAAGGACGTTACATTGACTTATATTCATTTCCTGGAGACTTACATTAACCCTATGCATAACAGTTACTTGCCTTACTATAACCCTTACCCTAACCTTAACCTAAACCTAAACTTAGCCTAACCCTAAGTTTTCATGATTTATGTTATGGGGACCTTTTTGTCCCCATAAAAAGGCTGGTCTCCACACTGTGAGTGTGTAAACAGATGTCCCCACAACATGAGTAATACACATCCAAACACACACACACAGCAATTCACAAATAATTCCAAAGGCTAACCATAGAGCTAATTAATATTATGATATCAATGTTCATATTTACTCATTTTTGCAAAACATGAACACACACACACACACGCACATTTACATAGTCACATGTACCCTTGCTTTGTAGCCATACCAATTTAAAATTGCTTGCATGTTTTTAAGGTATTTACAAAAACACGTCAGCATATTAATCCAATTAAAGCTTTACTGAGTCACTGAAGCAACAATTCATTGAAGCTGATGAGGACATGTGATGTCAGTGGTGCTTTAACAGCACTGCAGCTGAAGCTGGAAAAACAGACACATCCGATGGAATGACAGAGGGTCATTTCAACAATATTAGTCATTTTCACTCATGAGCAGATGTCTTAAGGGAGAAGATTATGGCTGTGATTTCACTGTGACTCAACATGCATATCAGCAAAGCGTGAATGTGCGTGTGAGTGTGTGTCTGTATTAGTGGATTTGAATGCACTTGTTTATGTATATGTTGCTTCTCAGTGGACATGACAAATGTGTCGCCCCTTCAGTGTGTGCTACACCAAGGTGCTGCCTTCCACCGCCAATGGAAACACACACACACACACACACACCCTGCCACCTTTTCGCCCTCACTCTCCTCTTCCTGCCCCCCCACCTGCATAATAACACCCCCCCCTCCCTCTGTCTTCCCTGCCAGAGCGCCCATGTCCAAACCAAACACAACAGATCAACAACTCGGCATGCAGATCGTGTCACGGGATAAATTATGCGCAGCGTGTCAGCTTCATACGTGGGCTCTCGGCTGGCTGTCCGTGACATGTGTCAGGGTGCCCCTGCATCTCCGCCGCGCAACGCTAATGACGTGATGCCGGGTTAGCCTCCCATGCACCGCACCCCACACCCAACCCCACTTCTCCGCCTGCCCTCAACCACCCCAACCCCTCCACCCCTTCATCCACTCCTCTGCCACCCCCCACCCATCACGCGACGATGAGACAGTGTGTCACCTCCAGAAGGGCGTAAGGGGAAAAAAATTCGTGTTTTAAGGGGATAAAGATGGACAACAGTGTCTGGTCCAGTGTGAGACTGTGGCAGTTGATGTCACAGGGCCTTTAGATAGAAGAGTTTGACTAATATGCCATTTTGAAGGTCTGTCGTATTTTTATGACTATATATGTGTCAATCTTTGTGTTTAAACAAAATTTAAACATATAAACAATGTTTTTCCCCCCAAAAGAGGGAAGAAAATTAAACAAATAATATTTAAAGGAGAAACTGTAAAATATTTACTGTAATAAATTATAAAATGACCATAATATGTCATCAGAAGTTAAGGAAACAAGCTAAGTTAATATACTCATTACACTGACAAAAAATGCTTCAGCCAGGGTATCCTCCTTTGAAATTTCTATTACAGGCCAGAATTTATTTTGTTTGCCCATATCACATAAATTGGTGTTCAAATTCATGCTGAATGTTTGTCGAATGAGTAAGTGTCTGTTTATGAGTTATAAAAAAATCATTAATAATCTTTTAGAAGGACTAGATGTTTCTAACGGTTGAATTGAGGAAAATGTTAATGGAGTCTGGCAGTAAGGCAGGCAGTAACTGCTCCAACTTATCAGGCGATATTCGAAAACAGGAGGGCTGGTTAAAGCTCTCTGATTGGTTGTATCTTTTGTTGTGGGTTACAAATGTAATTTATTCCTATTTTTACTGATATTGATATTATTATTTCTATAAATAATAATATGACTATCAAGACAAGCACATCTTTTTTTCATTCAGAGGTATGTAAAACACCAACCAAAATGCCAAAGGCCAGTATCAGCTCTGTATATCGGTCTAACCCTTTTGCATACATAACATGACATGTAAGACCTTTTTAAAACAATTTACCGGTCTCCCCTTCCTCCCTCCCTCACCCACTCTCCCCTCCCCTCAAATCTCTACCTTCTTTTCCCACTCAAGATGGTGCATTTTTTATTTATGCCCTCTTTTTTTTGTTTTTAGTCTTTGTATGCAAATCCTGTCTGACTTGTCTGAATTATGTGTGTCTGTCCGGGAGCCTCTGTGATTCGGAGTGACTGAGGATTGCACACACGGTGATTGCATCCACTGGGCCTACTCTGAGCCTTGCATAAGTAATTGAGATGTCAGTATGTGTTCTCATATTCCCACAACAAAACTGTAGGAAAACATGCACTGTTGAAGGTCATTTGAATAATTCCTTAATGGAAGGGAGGCCTTGTTTTTCGGGATGCATGAAAAAGCAAATGTCAATGATCAAAATCAAGCAGCATCATATCTCATGGAGGCAGCACTGATTCCTGGAGCACTTCACCCTCTATCTCCGTCTCTTTCTCTCTGAAAAGATAGATAAGGGATAAGTGTCTTTGTGCATATCAAACACAACACAAGCCACTATTTCTCAAGGGTCTTTTTGAAACACAAATTGGTTTTGAGACATTTTCTATGTTGACCTCTTTGATTTGAAATAAGAAATGACAGGGACATGGTAGTTCTCATCTTCAAAAAAAACCCCTGAGAGGTCAGTGACTAAATCATACATATACACACAGGATAATGGGAAATATGCCATTAATCTTTCATATATGGATTATTATTGTAGCTATAGACATCTCCCCAGGTGATCAGGCAAATAGAGATAGATTAGATGTTCTACAGACAATGTGTGCAGAGAAAAACATGTAACAAATTTATTTATAGAGGTCATCATGCTAGAATTTCAGAGATTAAGAATGTATATCAAATTGAATACTGAATTCTGATTGGTCCATTACAGCGTTGTACAGTCTGTTATTTCTGAATAGCAGACCACTGCTGTCAATTCTACCCAGAACCATTTGCTTCTGAAGAACCCTTTTGTGAAGAAAGAGCTCATTAAAGGTTCCATTCAGAACTCTTTTCATCCAGAGGACCCAAATATCTTTTTTTTTTTTTTTTTTAGAGGAAAGAGTTCTTCAAGGATTGTTAAAATTCTTGAAGAACTTTATCAAGGGTTCTTTGTATCATAATATAAAAAGGTTCTCTAAAACCCCTGAAACACTTGGGATATAAAATGGGTTCTCAGGAGAAACCCATGGGAAGGTTCTAGTTAAAGCACTGGAATATAAAAAGGTTCTCAGCAGAACCCCTTGGGTGGGTTCCAGATAGACCCTGCGAATATAAAAAGGTTCTCAGTAGAACTCCCTGGGTGGGTTTTTGTTACTCTTCTTAGAAAGTGGATAATTCTGGTAAATACAAGTCAAAGAAATGACGAAACAAAGATATACAACAAAACAAACAATCCCATTCCCCCTCCAAAAAAGATGAAAGAATAAAAGAAAAATTGCAGTGCAGTGTAAGAACAGAATGGATTGGTATCGCATCTTGTTTTGTAAAACCACATCCTTCATCCACCAAGATGGAGGAAACATGTCATCCCCTGTATGCTTTGTGTTTTGTCCGGGCTTGTGATGGATGAAGGGCCTGGCGACACACACCTGCAGTTCTCATCCACCACCACATCATAACTAAAGGCTTGGCAGACTGAGATGATCTCCTACATCCGTTAGCCTGCTGCTGTCAAACACCATCATTCTCCAAAGACAACTCTGTCACATCAACCCTCCCACTGCAAAATAAACCCACCTTGATGAAAGACTGCCGCGTGTCCATCAAAAAAATACAAATACACTGCTGCTGACACCAACCGGAGTGCTGCACTCTCAGTTACTGTGGCATGAGTATCATACTGTGGTGTCTGAAATGATGTACTATGACTCTAAAGAAATATCTAAAAAAAAAAAAAATTCAGTCTTGTGCTGCCTATCAGCCTCTTCAATGCATCCGATTCAAAATGAGAGAAATAAGAGACCTCATCAGGTCATCAGGTATAGCTAAGGCTGTGCAAAAAATAGGAGGGCTGGTTAAAGCTCTCTGATTGGCTAACATCTTTTATTGTCAGTCAAAAATGTCATTCATTCTTAAAGGCTTTGACTGCACCATAAAAATGTTGTGTTAATTCTTCCTAAAGGTTCTCACAATAGGTTTTACTTTCAAGCCTTGAGAGGCATTTTCTGATAGAACCCTATGCAGAACATTTATGCAAAATTATATACATTCAGGGAAACATTTGATAATATCAACACAATTGAAAATAAAACATTTAAGGATTGATCGTAAGGACCTTAACATTATTAAATGTTAGTTACTAAAAATGGTTCTGCTGTTATGAGAAAACAAACATTAAAAATTGCAGTATTGTGTATGGGGGACCGGGGAGTGTTGTCACACTGTGTTAGTCGTAATGCTGTCAGTTTTACCCATTAGAAAAGTGCTGTGGTGGTATCATCAATATCATACACTCCCAAATCCTTCTTGAGCACACAGTAGAAGCATCATGTCTCTGTGAGAAACACTGTGAATTTTACAACGGAAAAAATTATTTTCAGGTAAAATCATCAATTTTTTATCAAGATTATTTTTTTGCCCAGCATTTGTTGCATTGCGGATACGATGATTTGACTTACATAACCTAAAGTAGCAGTTTCTCTAGTTTAATTTGATAGTTTGCATCAATGCTACCTCCAGTGCCACAAGCTAAAACAGTTATGTAATGTTTGCATCCAGTGGGGATAGTTGTAACCCATATAAAGTGTTTTTTTGTTTTTGGTTTTTTTTTTGGTCACTTTAAATTGTTCACTTTATTCAAAACCATTCATTATTTTCAGTAAAGTTCTTCCATAAATTGAATAGTGTAGATCTGAACTCAGCAAATTGCCTATACATCTATCACCAGCTAGTGTTACTACTCACCCCAGTAGTGAGGTGTAACTTTTAAACAATGGAACTCTTTGTATTTGACATCAAGTCACATTATCTGTGACTATGTAGCAACACCCAACTGAGATTTATTTGAAAGAGACAAAAATGGGTAACATGTATCAAAGAGACATCTAGCATGAACCAATGAGTTACTGAAGCTCACGCAAAAAGTGTTACTACCATCCCCGGTCTCCCCTACATCCCTTTTTAGATTAATCTGTCTCAATAATAATTTTTTTTAAAAGCGGTACAAACAGAACCTGTTCTGATACTATACAGAACCTTTCTTGGTCAGTCTGTTCAGCAGAATAGTCTCAGATCCTGTCACATTTTACAGTATGAAGCTGAGCAACATAATTGAATCAAGTCTATGAACTGACTTAAACCATCATAAAAATAGACTGAGGCAGGTATCTAGTGTAAAAAAAACAACAAAAAAAAACTGAATACTGATAACTTCTTCCTGAATGCAATTTCAACAATGAGGCATTTTATCAGGATCCAAACAGATTTCTCCGACTCTGGTTTGTGATCCAGTACAAAGGCTCTCAGTTGTTGTTGCTTTGTTTGTTGATTCTGTGTCAGACATTGTTTGTTTGGTTTGAGGTATTTTGGAAGGGTATTAAACCATACGTTCGAGTTATGTGCAAAGTTGGGGGGTTTATAGGCGGCAGACACACGCCAGGATTCCTCTGCAGGAGGAGCTTTGTCTTTGTCTCATGGTTGACAATGAACTTCATGCCGCTATCATATACAAACCAGAGACAACTGCCATGAAGCCTCACAGAAGACTGGTAGGCTGCATGAATTACATACATTTGAGGTAATAACATCTGGAAGCATTAGAGGTGAACTGAGAACAAACATCAGGCACACTGGATCAACATGCCCTCACTTAGTTAACTTCACTTCTGTGGCTCCTACACTCATAGAAATAAAAGTGTTAACTAGAACCATAAAGGGTTCTCTGGCTTCTCCCCATAGGAGAACACTTTTTCGTTCCTGGTAGAACCTTTTCTAAAAAAAAAAAAAAAAACCTTTCAGAGAGTTCTACCTAAAACCTGACATAAATGGTTATAACTAAAACCATCTGTGAAAGGTTTCACACTGAATCCCCTTTGACAAGTTCTACAGAGAACCCTTCTGTATTGTAATGGTACCAACCAGAACCATGTCTGGGAGTTCTATCCAGAACCTTTCCACCTTCTAAGAATGCTAACAAGAATCCACCCTTTTAAATTCCAAGGGGTTTTTAGGTAGGATCCACCCAGGAGGGGTTCTACAGAGAACCCTTTTAAATTCCAAGGGTGGTATCTAGAACCCACTCAAGGGGCTCCACCAAGAACTGTTTTATATTCCAAGGGTTTTATCTAGAACAAACCCACTGGGTGTCTACTGAGAACCCTTTTATATTCTAAGCCTTTTTAGCTAGAACCCACCCAGGGGATTCTTCAGAGAACCCATTTAAATTCCAATGGTTTTTTAGCAAGAACCCAACCAGGGGGTTCTACAGAGAACTCTTATAATTCCTAGGGTTTTTTTTTCTAGAACCCACCCAGGGGGACCCCCTACCCAGAACCATTTTATATTGTGGTACAAAGAAACATGCTGAACCTGTTATTCAAGGATCTCAACAATTCAACATCCTTCCAAAAGGGTTCTTTGGATGAAAAGGGTTCTTTATGGAACCCTTAGTCTTACAAATAACAAAAAAACAAAAAAGCCTTTCCTCAAAAAAGGGTTCTTCACAGTCAAATGGTTCTGAGTGGAAACCATTTTGGAACCCTTATTTCTAGTGTAACCAAGTAACCGAGTGTAACCATAGAGCAACAGGTCTCCTTCAGTGTCACTCATAGATGACACAATGTCCCCATAGGAAAACACTTTTTGGACCCTGGTTGAACCTTTTATTAAGGTTCCACTTAGAACCCTCTCAGAGAGTTCTACCTAGAACCCAACATAAAGACTTATAACTAGAACCATCCAAACCATCCAGGGGCGTCTACCAAGAACCTTTATTATATTCCAAGGGTTTTTATACAGAACCCACCCAGGAGGTTCTACTTAGAACCATTTTGTGTTATGGTACAAAGAACCCTTGACAAATGAGTTGTTCAAGGATGTCAACAATCCAACATCCTTCCAAAAAGGGTTCTTGGGATGAAAAGGGATCTTAATGGAACCCTTAGTCTTACAGAGAACCCTTAATGAACCCTTTCTTCAAAAAAGGATTCGTTACAAACAAATGGTTCTGAGTAGAACCTCAGCCCTTCAGGAAGAACCCTTTTTTAAACCCTTATTTCTAAAAGTGTAAGCAAAGACTGACACCTCTCGACCATTGTCTCTAACAGCTGACACATAGTACACTTGTTGTAATGTCCACAATCAGAGTGTAACGTGGAGAACACATTCCCATGCAAACACCAGTATGTATATCCCTGTTCTATCTCGACAGAGGCAGACGCGAGTTATGCAGGTTAATACTCCCTCCCCGTGTTCCCACCAGCCCAGGTAATTTTGTTATTCCGTTTGTGCCCTCTGTCTACACCCACCCCTGTCTGCTGTACATAATGGTCCCAGCCCTGAGAGGAAGCAGGCATTTACTTATACAAAACCTTGAGGAAATCCCTACCAATCCTCAGGGCTCACGTTCAGCAGCGCCCAAAACACAAAGGCTATGCAAATCTGCCCAGCCTGCGTTTATCTACCCTCGGTTTCCGTTTGCACCACGGGAACCAGCATTGTGCCGTGCGTGGCGATTATCGCATGTAATTTACATAGAATACGCACAGGAAACAGTGCACTGATCTCTAACAAAGCAGGAAAGAGTCTCTATCGGCTCAGCAGCTATCTGACGGCACAGCAAAATTACAGGTTTAGCTGTGGGGTATTAAACCTACAAGGTGTTTTTTATTTCTGGTGTGCAGGGAACACTATCTCCTCCAAATGTTGCTTGTTTATCTGCCTTGTTTGTTTTATAACCCAACTCTAGCAGCCCCTTTCCGAGGAAGCTGCATCTTCAGCCGGGCTAATCTGCCCTCTGCCTGTGTTTCCTTTGTCACTGAATCCGTGTATCAACACAGCGAGGTGCAGCCAGATCGAGGAGGTGTGTAATTGCACAAAGACACTCATGCTAATATAGCCGGGAGAGTGAGTGTGTGTGACTGACTCAGCCGACGTGAGACATGTTGTGAGTGTGAGGAATGGAAGTCATAACACTGCAGCATGGCGTCATCCATACAAAGCCTGGTACTGTAAGTACTCTATCAGAAACTTGAGACATGAGGGCGAGATGAGAGATCAAATTCCTGATGCTGACGCTTTACCTGCAGGGCTGCCCGAGGAAGAAAACCCCTAGCTTTGACTGGGGGTCATCTGGAGGTCATTATACACAATGAATCACTTTCACATCTTGCTAAAGCTAAACGCCAAGCCCATGGTGTACATGCAATGAAGTCAGACCTGAAACAACAGTACACAAAGCAGAAGAAACTTGGGAAAAGCTAAAAAGTGTTACGAAGAAGCTGTGCAACAAAAGAAGCTAAAGGACTAGGATGTTGTAGAGGGTGTTTGACTAGTCAAAAAGGTGCAGAAATATTCCGTCATGCTCTGCAAACAACTATGCAAACGTTCATTCAGATGAGATAGAAACAAAGTAAATGAAGTGGAGAGGGAAATGGGTTTTATGGCGCTGAACAGCATCATTTTTGACTGACCTTAACAATCACATGCTGGCTGTGAAAATCAAAAAGGTTCAGGCAATAAACCCGTTCAAACGATGCTGAAGAGAGACTTTATCCTGCAAAGATGTTGTTTTATCTGAACATATCGACTAAACATTGGTGTGTTGAAACTAGGGCATTTACCATCCTATTCTCAACTAAATGTCACATACCGATGATTTACCATCACCTCTCGGTGTCTGATAATTAAGCACAAGGTGGCGGCAGTTTGGGGCAAGTTTACGCAAAAAAACCTACTTGGGTAGCTTTAGGATAAGACCAAGTTTTGGGTAAGGGTGGGCAATATGACCCTAAAATAATGTCACAATATTTCAGGATGTTCTGTGATAATAATATTCTTTACGATATGACACAATACTGAAGAATATTTTGGTTTAGAACCAACAATAGCTGTTGAGCTCTCCTCAAAGGATTTTCAGGTCTCCTCGTGTTCAACTAGGTGCTTCTGCTTGACAACATGAAATTAGTTGGTCTGCTTGCACTTCTTACATATTACTGTCGTTAGGTTGTACATCTTATCTTTTGTAACCAAACCAGTTGCTCCACTTTTTGGAAATAACTCCTTCATTGTAAAATTTGCATTATCACAATATGAATGTCATCATGAATATTACAATATGGCACAGCCCCAGTTTTGGGTTACAATAACTCTAGGACATTATGTTGCATTTTTTTGTGATACGATATGACGTGAGATGACGTGATATATTATGTTACGTTAAGCCACTGCGGTGTGTAACATCTAACATCCAAGCAACTTGAAAAGCCTGGGGCACGTTCAGTCTGAAAACGTTGCGTACTGTTTTGTTACGGTTTCCAGATTGAACGACATGTTTCCTCAATGTGGTGCGTAACAGTGTGCAACGGCCTTTCAGGTACGGTTTCTTTTATTTATTGGGTGTGTCAATCAGCAGCAATGTATATAAACGCAGCCGTATTAAAAAGTCGTTACAGTGCAGGGCACCAGCCAACACAACAGGGTGTTCAACACACCACTGTTTCTTTTTAAATAAATGTTTTGCTACGTTTTGTCAGGGTTGAACAAGGCCCTGGTGCGTCACTTTCAGTTGCTAACGGGCATCGTGTCTGTATGAGTTGCCGTAGCGCCGGAAATATCCAGTTTATTTTATAATCCATGTTTGTTTATAGCCTCCACATTGCCAAGTTTCACAGTTATGCCCCTTAACTGTATCATTTTCTTGTTAGGAGTGTGTGGTTGTTCAGGGAAAAGGACAGCTTGCTGCTTATGTATCATCTGAATAGTTGTGTTAATTATTGGTTGGGTTCAGTGTGGCCAGTCAGGAGACTATATCAAGCAGAACAGACACCCATCTGATTTTGTTCCAAGAAGACAGGCAAAAGTACACTGCCGTCATTAATATAACACTGATTCTTTCAGAACGGGCCCTCCAAAGGCCAGTCACAAGCCTAGCATGGGTTTCCCACAGTACAATAGGCACCCTTACAGGCTTATCATCCCCATCATCTTCATCATTATAATAATCATTGGCAGTCTGATGTGGCTCAGTCATCAGTTATAAGTATGACACTAGTAACTTTTTTTCTGTTAAAACTGTGTAAACATAAAAGCAGGCCTGTTGAAGAACTCATAACAGTGAAACAAGGAAAAACTGAATCTCACCTCTCAATGGATAACTTCAACCAAAAAAAGAAATCCTCTTACACTGGGTTAGGATTTGATATGGGTGCGATCGCTTTAATTTGCCGCAAAGCAAATGCTACAGAGTTAGGTTTGATACATGTCGAGTTCGGTGCACCACCATGACAAATGAACACACAACCACAAATGTATGACTGTTAACAACTGCTTTGGGGTTTATTTTACAATTGAGAAATAAATGAAACAAACTAATCGGTGCTAAAAACTTTTTTTTTTTTACAATATTGTCGATAAAACATTGAAATGTATAGTCATTGTGCATCGCTTATTTATTTTCCACACCATTTCATGCATCAAATTGGATGCAAGTATAATTAAAATCATTTCTGTAAACCAAGCCAAAGAAGCTAAATTTGTATTTTCTTTAAAAAAGGACATTTTGTAGCTCTACAGCATATATCTATATACACCATCTGTTTTTATTTTTTATCATTTTTGTATATAAAATGACAATATAAAAGTTAGAGAATGCACACACCTTAAGATACAAAGAATGTTGAGCCGTTTCAAATGGTAAGATATGTCTTATGGAGTACTGACATTTCACTGGTAATCATTTACATGTAACGGACTGTTCTCTTTACAGTTGAATAAAGCGACACAATTTAGAAAGAGAGAGTTGTAACAAACCATACAACTGGAAAATTGCTATAAGGTGATACTTCACAACAAGGAAAAGTTTTTTGAGCAAACTTGCATACTGACGGCCATTCATTTTTCACTGATTGACTCGTAACCAGAAGCAGCATTTCAGTTTTTCCAAATGTTCACGTGATCTTTTTTCTAGTACACTGACAGATTTATGAGCAGGCCATTCATCATCAAAAACATTGCAGTGACAGGAACCCAAAAAGGAGAGAGGGGGGAATGAAAATCCTTGATCTTTTTAAAATCAATCTGATTTTGACAAATGCAAGATATTTCAAAACATGTCCTCTTTACAAATTCAAAATTCAACTGTCTAAGGTGCTACTTCAGTCTCTCAGGGTATTCTTTCATTCTTTTGGTGTATACATTTAATTATCACCTTCTTCATATCAAGTATTATACAGTTTTCTCTTCCATCAATTCTTCTTCCACTCACCACTTTTACCATTGAAGCAGTAGTTGTATTTTTGCCATGAAAAGATTAAAATCTTGTGTTTAACCTTGATTCACTAAAATACATGCACAGATCAGACAAATAGCATATAAATATATTACAAAATAAGTGTAAAAAAGCTTGGCAAAACAAAATTAAATCAACATGAAAAGACATGGTCCAGTCAGGCAGTTATCACAACAAAAAATAATAAGACCGATTTTTTCTGGCGGCTCAGTTCGGCCCAGTGCAGTAACTGTGAACAATGTCATTTTAGTGCAATGAAATTCTAATCAGTTCCACAGCCGTCAGTCTCTACCCTCAGCTCGAGACCCCGCTTAAACCTTCTCCATTTTGTCTAGCTTCTCCAGTTTCTCCAAAGCAGTGACAAACACCAAGTGGTCCTCTGGAGACTTGCCGTGGGTCTTGCTGAGGTGCAGTTTGACTGCGTGTTTGCTGACGAATGTCCGATTGCAAAGTCTGCACTGGTACACAGAGCCTGTGTCGTCCTCTGGCGTGGTCAAGGCTGACAGGGGGCTGCCGAATGTCATTTTGTCTGTGATCACCTTTGAGGCAGCCTGCTGCTCCCGTAGGTGCTCAGCTGACAGTTTGGACAGGTCCTTCAAGCTGAAGCCCAGGTGAGACTCCAGGTGGCTGATGTAGGAGGAGGGAGTCCTGAACTGGGAGGCACAGTCACCACAGAGGAACACGGGCTGGCACGAGTCCATGTTCTTGAGAAACTTGGTGCCCCCAGTCCGTCTCAGCTGGTACTTGACATTAGCCAGCCAGTGGGATATGGTGGTCATGGAGAGGCCTGTGAACTTACAGATGTGGACCCTTTCCTGGGGGCCCAGGTCAGTCATGGCGTAGCGGCCCTCTGAGGTCTCCCTCAGGCTGGAGGCGAACTGTGCCTGGAGGATGAGGAGGTGCTGGGGATTCCAGTTAGATTGCCTCCCTTTCCTCTTCTGCACAGGTGAGAGGTCCTCTAGGGCGTCCTCAAATGCACTGCCGTCAGCATCCGACTTCTCTGAGATGGAGGAGGGAGTTGAAGATTTAGGCGTCAGTCTTCCAGTGAGGTTCTTTACCATATCAGAAATGTCCATCAGAGCATTCTCTCTCAGAGGAGAGGAGACGGCGTCAGGGAGGGAAATAAGGGGTTTGTTACCATTTATACTATTATTGGTCAATAGCACACTGCTGCTGTTGTTATTGTTATTGTTGCTGTTAGTAGTGGACTTATGTTTGCTCAGGTCTATGGGCTGGTCATTGTTTTCGTACAACGGATAGTGGTTGACGGGCTCAGCTGGCTTGCCCTGAGGAGTTGGGTTGAACGCTGGCTTATCCATCATGCTGTTGCTGATTTTGTAAAGCATAGATAGTGGGTCTGCAGCTGGGCTTACTGGTTTCGAGGCTTTACCCAGGTGAGTGTTCATGATTGACTGGAGTGCGCTGAGAGGGTTGATGAAAGGACTTTCTGGAGAGTGATCGGTGATGATGCCAAGACTGTTACCATTTGTTACAGGGGATTGACACGCCTCAGAACCGTTCTTTGAATGGTTGTTGTGGCCATCTACTAAGCTCTCTTTGGGCTCCTTCTTGCAGATGAGCTCTGAATCTACACTGCCTGGGCTGCTACTTCTCATACCGGACGGTTTACCTACAGAAAGGTCATTCGGAGATGGTAATTGCTCTCGCTGCTCTCTCAGTGCAGGAGAGGGAGATTTTACTAATGACGGGGCCCGACATCGGTCCAGGCTCACCATCTTCTCCTCCTTTTCTTTCTTCACAGTGGCAGCTTTCCCTGTCACTTTCTCTACAAGCTCCTCCATGGCAGTGACATTGCTCCTGAGGGGGGTAGGGGAGGAAGGGCTCCGTGGCGAGTGAATGACCGAGTTGGGGTCATTTACCAGGCCTCGTAGCCCGCTGTTAAACATTGGCTGCATTTGGACACTCTGGACCATCGGGGGTAGAACAGTAGTGGAGCTCTTCATGGCGCCCTGCAGCTGGTAGGCTGCATGAATGCTAGGGTAGCCACCCCATGTGGGTGTGCCTGTCTGGGCCTTGCTGATGGCACTGGATACAGTGTTCTCAAGGGATTTAAGAATATCTAAACCCTCTTTCGGTGTCTCCTCCAGATCTTCTTCTCTAAGATATTTATATGATGTGGCATCAGTCTCAGATTTCTCACCTGAGTCATCTTTTTCCTCCTTTATTTTTTTCTCCAGTGGCTCACCACCTTCGATCTTTTCATCCTCACCTCCTTCCCTCTTTTCCTCTGAGCCAGAGGACAGGGCGGGGGACACTGGTTGGGACTTAACACTCGTGGGAACAGGGAGTCTGGTGGTGGTTGGTGGCAGTGGGATAGACTGAATCTTCTCTTCCACCACGGGGTCAAAAACCAGCTGTTTGCCCTTCTTGGATGCAGAATTTGTAACCTTCAAAAAATGACCTGTAACCATCATGTGGGCAGTCAGCTGTTGCAGTGTATCATGAGAGCTCCCACACTCCATGCATTTGAGGATCTGCGCTTTACGAGCTTCAAATTGCCATGTGTAGCTGGCACCATTCTGGTAGCCATAGCGGTTGTTTGGCGTAACATAGGGGTTAGCTGCAGATTTTGTATCTTTGCCAACATCCCCAAGGGATACACTACCACCACCACTACCAGCATGGACTGAGTCTGGGGAGCATGGGGAGACTATAGCATCTTGGATAGCTCGTTTTTTAGCTGAACTGGGCACCAGTTTAGTGGCCAAGGCTGGCACTGGTTCTTTGAGAGGCACTTTCTGGTAATGCTTGGTCTTGATCATATGAACGCTGAGATCTTGCAGAGACTCGAATGAATGGCCACAGTACATGCACTTCAGCACCTTCTGGGCATCCTCCTTCCCCTCCATCTCCATCAGGGAACGCTTGCGTGGTTTAGACCAGCGCTTTCCCTGCTCCTCCTCTTTGTCCTTGTTGTCATCTCGATAATGGCCTGTCTCATTCATGTGGACCGTCAAACCCACCAGTGTATCATAGGCAGCGCTGCAGTCTTTGCAGCGAAATTTGCTTGCACCAGTGAAAACAGAACCATACAGCTTGTTGTTCTGCCGGTAGAGCTGCACTGTGCTGAAGAGGCTGGGCTCTGGTAAAAGGTGGTAGGGGGTCTGCTGAAGAGTTTTGGCAAGTGCTGCCTGGTGCCAGTCATAGGCCACACCACTACCATTGCTAGCTGCACCACTGCTGTTCCCACTGCTGCTGGTTGCACTGTGGCTGCTAACAGAGCAAGCTGCTGTGCCGTTAGTATTGCCACTTGCGCTGCCTGTGTGGTTGACAGTGGTGCTGGAGCTCCTGCCGTTATGGTGACTGCTAGCCATGTTTACCACACTGCTCTTGTTTGTGGTTGTAGTTGTGGAGACAGAAGCAGTAGAGGTGGGTTCTGGGGTGGCACTGAGGGCACTGTTGACACTGCCAGCTGCAGCAGGCTTAGATTTCATGATGTCCATTGTGATACTGGACCAAGAGGCATCTGAGATGAGGTTTGCATAGACGGCTTTCATCTGTGCCAGGCTATCCTGGAAAGAGAGGCCGTTGTTGGGGCGGAAGGGCAAGGCTGCGCCATCCCTCTCCTGACCGTCCCTGGAAGAGGTGCTCTTGAAGTCCGGAAGTCTGTCGCTGGCATCACTGAGTGGAGACCCATATCCAGCATCAGGGTTCGTGCCATTGCTGAGTGGAGAGTCTCTGTAACTAGGTGGCTGGCCTCCATCTGCGTCTTCCTCTTCCTCGTTGCACAGGAACTCATTGTCCTGGCCGTCTAATGAGAGGCCGTCATCCTGCAGGTGCTCTTCCTCATCTTGAACGGCTGCTTTAAGCTCGTCCTCGGGCATGTACGCTGGAGAGAAGGATAGCAAAAGAGGGAAGACAAAAAGAGGAGGAAAGAAGACAGGAAAAAGAGGTCAGCTCAGTGAAATTAAACATTTAGAGCACACTAACAGGACCACTGTCAAAATAACATGGAATGAATACTCAATGATAGGAAATGTAGGCTTTTATTCTCATCCAGTGTGAGTGTGTCTGTATGCATGCATGCACGAGTTTGTGTGTATTTTACACACATGTGGCTCTGAAAGCCAGTGGTGAAAAAAGCCTCCAAGGGAAAAATAAATCACTGAGCTTCTGACAGTTGTCCTTTTCCTTCCCAACTCCCTATTCCTCCACACATGCCTCATGTTCCCCAGGAAATGACTGGCTGTTTGGCCTTGTTAGCCAGCTGCATGCTTGCATGTTCAAGTTCCCCCCTTTCTCTTTCTGTCTCTCTCTTCACCAAGCTTTACTGCCTCTCACTCATCCAGTCCATGAAGTTCAGCTCCTCACATGTTTAGGTTATGCAACTGATTGGAGAGGGGAAACACTAATTTGGAGATTTCACAGCTTTTCTTAACCCACTCTGATAAGCTGAAGGTCATTTTTATTTGAGCTAATATGGCAAAGAACTGGCAAAACAATGGTACAATGGATTGGGCATGCCACAGTGATTAGTGAGGGAAGGAGTCTGGGGCAGACAATTTTAGCACTGGGAAAATTTGCTACTATCCTGTGATCCAAATGGGATGAACAATGTCTAACAAAAAGACAAACACAAGATCAAAGATCGAGGCATGGATGATCCAAAGCCCAATACGCTTCTGTAACCAAAAGACTATTGGTACCACATGTTTATTGAATGTAATTCAGTTAAACAGTTTTGGAGCCAGGTGACTAGCCTGGTATCTGGTGTCATTGGGGTTCAGATGCCATGCCTTCCAAACATTGCAGTTTTGAATGATGATTCTTAACTTAATATTTTAGACCATCAGAAAAGGGTTCTTTTCACTGAAAAAACAAACTTATTACAAGCTGAATACCCCCACATACTCCATCTATCAATCAGTGGATATCTGCCTTCAATAATGTGTTAGTCTTAGAATTGTCAATTGCATCTGTTTTGAGGCCATTAAAATAGCCAGTGACCTGGTGATATCCTTTATGTGAAATATGACTGTAGCTACATGTATAAATTAATATGGGGAAGGACAAGTATGAGGTGGTACACGCTGAGCATTGTGTACAATTCCGATATGCCAGTCAGTTTGAATAGACTGCAAACAAATAACACTTCCTTTAATACTTGTGAAACAGCAAGAGGGGTAGGGGGTACAGGGTGAGTGAAGAAGTGGGCAAGGGGAATGTTGTCCCCCTTTTTTCTGTATTTACGTTTCTTTAATTTGTGTATCTGTATGTTTATGCCACCATGTAGGATGACGTCAAAAACCAATAAAGAGTTTGTCAAAAAAACACCAACAACAACAACAAAAATCAGGCGTGGAGAAAAAGAATAAACAAGATTGAGATGTAACAGGTTTACCAGTAAAATAAAGGCAAATGAGATAGAAGGCTAGACTGTGTGTGTGTGTGTGTATGTGTGTGCATGCTATGGAAGACACAGCAAGCATCAGTAAGTAGGAGAGACAGGAGGTGGTTAGGGGGGAGAACAAGTGGATGAAAAGAAGACATGGGGGAAAGAAAGAAAAAGTGAGCAGGAGGTGGTGGTGGGTTTGGTGGGCGGGGGAGAAGGGGGGTGTAAGAGAAAAAGGGAGAGAGAAAGAGTGAGGGTGAGGGAGGCAGGGAGACAGGAAAGACGGCCCCCTAGCTTCTTCCTTTATCTCCTTCCTGCATGGTGAGATGTGTGTCCTAGATGCCAGTATCAGTCTCTCCTGATGAAACAGATGTGCTGTCAGCTTCAAACGGCACGCTAACCTGTCATATCATAATCTAAGTGGACATAATACCTGATATATATACACTGGCACCATTTACTGCTGCCTGAGAGGAGATGGGTGGAGGAGGTGGGGGAGGTGAGCAGCTGCACCGTCGACTGTGACTGCGTGATGATGTGCATGCGTGTGCGTGTGAGTGCCTCGGTAAGTGCCTGTTTGCGCGTTTGTCCGCATGCTCACCTTCCCGTGCCTATGCGTGTACTTTTACGCACTCTGCAGCTCATACATGTTTGCTCAAACCTGAACCCACCGACCATAATATTGCCTATAAGTCTGAGTTCGCTGTGTGCTACTGATACACCCTTCTCCAAATGAGCAACATACTCCCCTAACGCTTGACAGGATTTCAGTGAAATGAGAGCACTACAGGAGAACCTGGCTGCGCTTCAATCCCACTGACAGACTGAGACCGAGACAGTTTCTAAAACTCCTGAAAATCCCTAACACAGCAGATTAGCATTATGTGCTGTACTCTCTACAACACATCTGCAGAGTGTCTTCTGTTACAGTGCCTTCCCCCTCGCTAACCTGCTTCCAGAACAGGAGGCTATCAATACATATCAGCCATTTAATATACAAAGCAGCCTGCAGAACGGCTATCCATTCTTTACAAGCCCACACAAACAGCGCAAACGTACATTAGGAATTACCTATGTGAGTCACTCTCATCGGCTGCAGCAAAAAAATAAGCTAAACCCCAATAATTGGCAATGCTTAAAACACACACTCACACACATACACACACAGACAGCAGGAATGAGAAGCAGCAGATCAGAAATATCCCTGGGTGAGTGACAAAACACAGACTGCAGCAGGGAGGGGCTTCGAACAATGAGCAGGTCGCCAGGGAACCCTTTGACGATCCCTGTCAATCAATGCCTGTCCTGCCATGTTGTCATGGAAACAACAAAGAGGGAGATATCAAAAGCACACAGACAAAAGACTGGCAGAGACAGACATCTGTAAAAATCACAGGCAGCAAGTGGACGGTTTCGCAAACCATAAATGTACAACATCAGTGATGAAACGTGGCGAACGGTAGTCTGAAATAAATGATCTCTCCATCTGTTTTGACGTGCCGCATCTATTCTGACAGCATGCTAAAATTTGAGGCACGAGGAAGGAGAAATATTAAGAGCAGCACATCAACTCTGTTCAATCACTGCAACTTGAAGATGTGTGATTTTGACTGGCGACTAGATTAAGCTCCTTCCCTCGTCCTGGACGCACATATGCAAAGCAACACCAGCAGCGAGGGGCGGGCTTGAGAAGGGGCAGGGCTGGCGTGCCGTCCCTGGCGGTTTGGTTTGCCGAGTGGGTGATGGCTGTGAGCAGGGCCATCTGCACGGGCGCCAAAGCGCCTGTCACTTTTGCTCGGGGACGTGCCGCCATCAAGGAGACAGGCGGCAGCGTGGCCAGGATAGCACTGCAGACTCACTGTCAGAAGCAGCAGCGATCAAGCCCACCACCAGCCACGCCAGATCACCAACAACACACACAGAGGAAGCAGGAATTAGCATCCCAGTGCATCACTGATCTCGCAGCACCTACACATATGCTTAATACACTGTTAATAAAAAGAGATCTAATGTGTTAAGCACCAAGAAGGGTTTGTAGGAGCCTCTGTGGATGTTATAATGGCCTTTTAAAAAATGCATAGCACACAAATGGACTGACATACACACTTTATGAAGCTGTGCAGCAGGTATTATCAAAGGTTTCATGTCTCAGGCTACCTCGGACACTTATTTGATTAGAGATAAGAGCGCAAATGTGTGTTTTGTTCTCATCTGCCTTTTTTATTATTATTATTTGAATGAGAGAGTTCCTGAAGGACTACACCAACTAAAGTACCCATTAAGCACCCTCAATTCTGATTTGAACCGAATGTAAAAAAGAGGGAGAAAAAAGAACGTTATGCCTCATTCAGTGCTGCAACTAATGATTATTCTAATTATCGATTAATCTGTTGATTATTTTCTCCAATAATCAATTAGTTAGTCAATTAGTTGATTTTTGTGGCCAATGTTGATACCAATATTAGGGAGTAAAATAATTCAAATATCGATACATCCAATATTCTTTACAAAGAATATAATATACAGAATAAAGAATCAATACATAAACACATTTTTTGCAATTATACATTTTTTTAAGGAAAAAATGTCCAAATTCTCTGATTTCAGCGTCTCAAATGTGGATATTACCTAATTTCTTTAGTCTTCTGTGGTCTGTGGTTGGTACGACTGATGCTGGATTTTTGGGGCCGATGACAATATTGATATTGGGAAGTAAAATAATCCTTATAACGATATATCTGCCAATATTCTTTATACAGAAAATAGAATATTTACATAAACAAGCAGGATATTTTATAACTTAACACAAAATTTTATTGACCTAAATGACATCGGGGCACTGAAACTTTCACCGCTATTTTGAAAGAAATACAAATAGAGCAAAATATATGGATATATTAAACTTGTCATTAAAAAATGATCAAATATACATAAAACACTGCCTATGAAGCAAATAAAAACAAAACAGTCTGCATTACATTCTGTGAAAAACAAATATCGGACAACATATATGATATAGCTGTGATAGGCTAATATTGGGCTGATAATATCAGTCAACTGATTTATCAGTCGGGCTCCAATAAAATGTCAGAAAACGGTGGAAAAAGTCGATCTGTGTGTCCCAAAAACCCAAGATAACATCCTGAAATGTCTTGTTTGGTCCACAACCCAAAGATATTCAGTTTATCTTCTGCCACAGAGGAGGAAAGAAAGCAGAAAATATTCACATTAATGATGCTGGAATAAGAGAATTTAACTTTTCTTTTTAAATAATAAAAATAGTTGGCCATTAATTCAATAGTTGACAACTAATTGAGTAATCATTGCAGATCTGCCATCTGTGATCAGGTTTGTGCCTTTAACACCAGTTCTAGGAGAGACCAGACCATAGCTGAGTGTGTGCGCTGCTGAGTCCTGTCGTGCCGAACACACACAGGCAGTTTGATATGATGTTTTTCTGATGAAAACACTGCGGTGAACGCCCTGTATCCTGCCTCAACACAACACTGGGCCTCACAACGGGACAACACGATCGACCTAAGTACAGATCATCTCGAAAACATTCCCCCCTCACGTGCGGCTCAACTTTATGTACGACTTGATTTTTGTAAATGATATCAAAATGAAATGCGAGCAGCAGACACGTCAGCGTTTTGGCGAGGAGTAACAGCAGAAACATATCACTCCTTTTCAAAACTTTGCTATCTTTCTCCGCCCTGCTCCCCCCCCCTTTTTTTTTTTTTTTTTTTTTTTTTTTTGCCTTCTCCCTGTTCTTTGCTGAGAGTCTGCTGGTTGTTAAATCAATAAAACTCTCTGTCAGGCTCGCGGAGCTTCACCATTTGGCCGCTGTCAAAGCCAAACAAACCAGATAAGAAAGGCAGAAAGGCGATGAAACGAGGGAGGGAGAGGAAAAAGAAGGGGATGAAACCAGTCAGCCTCCCCTCACCACCACCTCCACCTCCACCACCAGCCCCATTTCTCCAACACCCCTCTTTCTATTTATTTACACACATTTCTTTATTTATTTGATGTGAGTTTGGGAAGAGGGGGCAATCACGGCAGTCATTTGCGGCACTAATGTCCAATCACGGGCCCCTTCACTCATGTGATTTAGGCAGTGCAGGAGTGGGTTCGTGGCAGAGGATGCTGAGGGGGGTGTAGGTGGTGGGTGTGGGGGGGGGGGCAGAGGCCGTTTAGGCCGGCCCCTAATAGGAAACTGGCAGTCTTATTCCTTCCCCAGATTCTGTTTGTCACCCCGCTCTCCATTACGTGCCTCTCAAGCCTGATGGCTTTGGACAGGAGCTGATCAAAAAGCCATCGCTTGACCTACACGCCGTGGCAGAACGAGACTCGCGCCCCGCACAGGGAAGGGGGGGGAGAAAGGGAGATGAGATAGAAGAGAAGAGGAGGAGGGGGAGGAGGAGGAGGAGGGGTGTATGTCAGTGTATGTGCTGAGAGGAGAAAGAGTGCGGCGGTGAGGAGGAGGAGGGAGGAGGAGGGGAGGAGGAGGGAGGAGGGGGTGATAGCTCTCGGACCGGGACAAGAGGGCTGTAAATAAAATGACATTATTATTTCCTCTGTCCCGTCATGTAGAAAAGCCAATTATGGTAATGCTGCTGCCGGCGTGTCAGAGGGAATGCTGGGATGTGCTTCCCGTGAAGCGGCTAACATGAGAGCAATGCCCTGATCAGGAACACAGGCCTCAGTTTGACAAGAGACTGTACAGATAGGGAGAAGAAGAAGAGAGGGGGAGAGAAACAAGAGGGAGAAAGAGATATGAAGCTAACAACAAAGCTGCATCTGCTGCTTGTTTTCTTAACAGATAAATATTGAGCTATCTGCGGGAGAAAAGATATTTTTTGAAAAATCAACCCATTACAGCTGACAAAACGAAGTTTGGGGATCCAGACTCTGAAAGGGGCAGAGTTTATTCTCACAATTTACTTAATATCATCCTGATCGCATTTCACTCTCCCTGCTACAGCTGTAAATTTATTCAGTTGTGGAAATCCCTTTTTATTTTGCTAGGGCTTGTCCTTGAAAACACTTAAATTTGAATTTTTAAAAGTTTGAAATGTGCTTGGATTTTGGACAAAGTGCTTGAAACTGTAATTGCATTACCGTCATAATAAATCACTACCTGACTGAATAGTTCACCTTTTAGATAAAGAAATAAAACAAGTTGGATATTGACTTTGTTGTGCTTTCCTTTTATTAGTCACTGTTCTGTAGAATACTATCACCATCACATGCTATCATAAGTTTTGTGGTTTATAGCAAAACAACATTTGTTTTAAAGGAAAAATCTGTAATATATTTACTGTAATAAATCATAAAATGACCATGATATGTCATCAGAGATTAAGGAAACACTACAGCCACGGTGTTGTCCTTTGAATAGTTTCATTAAATAGAGTTCACATTTAGGCCGAACTTTTGCCAAATGAGTAACTGTTGGATTATGAATCTTAAGAAATCAATAATCTTTTAGAAGCAGTAGATGTTTATAATGGTTACATTAAGCAATATGTTAATGGAGTCTGGCAGGCAGAAGGATGAAAGTCCCTCAACTCCAACTAAAGAGTGTGTATATTTGGAGTAGTGGGTTTTTGATTTTGGGATAACAGGCTTTGCTTTACATTGACTTACAAGTGACAGTTATAAACAGCTGACAAACTTACAGTGTAGGACTCGTCCTTGCCTGTTATTGTCAAATTATAACGTTGCACTCATCTCGTGCTCTGCAGCCTTCCTCAAGTCTACATATTTCTCCTTTAAACTTTGTTGTGTTGTTCTTTAATTTATCACCCTTCCGTTGAATGCTGTCACGAAACATAATTTTGGTTGTTTGTAGCACAATAACATTTGATTTAATGTAATGAAGAAGTGAACTAATCATTTTGAGTCTATGTATATAAATATGTAACATATGCAGCTGTAAGGTGCTAAAAAAGCTTGAAAATACACCTTGAAAATCTTTGAAAATTGCTTGACTTTGACTGTGGAAAATGTCTAAGAACCATGGTTTTGTGAACAATCAACAAGCAACAAAGCAAACCCCCGTGAGGAGACGTGTCATACAGGATCTTATTAAGTGCAGCTCCGCGATATGAAAATGATTGAGAAGCCCTAACATAGGAGAAGCTATCAACCCCGCAAAGTTCAGGAGTTCGTGAATTATACTCTGTCACACCTCAAAATTTGACGAGATGAATTATGCAAAGATGACGGTGAAAGAGCCGGATATTGAGGGTGAAGGCGATCATTTACTTTAGAAGCTAATTCGTTCTCATCTCATCTCAGGCTTCTCCCGGTATCCCGTTCTTAAAATTCCTCCTACGCTTGATAGGGGGGCTCTCCTTAAAATAATTCCTCAGCTACCTTTCTCTTCTCACTCCCCTCCATCACCCCCTCTTTCTCTTTCTCTCCCACCCTCCTCCTCCTCCTCCTCCTTCTCTCTCCAGCCTTGCTCACATGCCCACATGGGCCCCTCCCAAGCGGAATAATGGGAGCATATGGCCTAGGCAGCACCTACAGGGCCTTAAATAACTGCTGCAGCATTCCAGCTCGCTGTACCAATTTATCTCTCACCCCCCTCTCCACCCCATTTCAAAACACTTCGAGCCTGAGTTGAGCTCAGCAGACAGCGGTGGATGGGACATGTTGTGCTTCAGACACATAGCTACATAATGGACTGACGTAGAAAGGTGGTGTGAATGTGAATAAGTGCTGTGCAAACAGGATTAGTGGTGAAATTCTGTATTATTGGCAGATATTCAGTGAGTCAACCGGCAGCCTTTCCGGTGATCGTTTGTGCTGGTGGCTCCCTGCAAACACTTCATGTCATGTTAATTTACAGTAGGCCAGTAGCTTTATGTAAAGTCACCATACTGAACTCTTAGAGAGCAGTTTGTTAGTGTGTTTTCGCCCTGCAAGCAGGATGGCAATGTTGGACTGTCTGCCAGTCTGTTGCTTTAAAACTTTAAAATCTTCTCTTTAGAGGCTGTTCTGTTGCCGAAAGGGTTCAGGTTCAACGTCTTTAAAGTTCCCATTAAAATCTGACCGATATATCTGTTGACCGATATTATTGGTATGCCAGGGCCATATCAGCCTATATCAGTGTATATGTTGTCCGATATGCAACTGTATGAAAATTTCTTTTTTTACACTGTACAAAAGCTCAACTTCATAACCTTATTCACAGATTTAGTTGAAACTGGATCATATCTTACAGAGAAAATATTTTCTGGTTTTTCCTCTTATGTCCTCCGGCTGCTCAGCTATAACTCTCAGTGATTTAATTACAGAATATCCTCAAGGGTGGATAGTATTTGTAGCTTACTTGTTGCAAAAGTAGCTAACCGTAACTGTTATCTGTTTTCGGGCAACAGAACCAACCTCAGCAGCCTCTTAGTGACCACGACTGGTAATCGCGGTGAAAACAGCCTCCGAGACTGACAGGGAATACTTGTTGCTAAAATAACTTAGCTAACCGCTAACTGCTGTTAGCTTGTTTAGCCCTGACTCAGCCCCATGGTGCTGGGAGCCAAACCCAACAAGAAGACCACCTCGGTACTGTAGTCTATTCCCTGTCATCACGCTGGCCTCCATTGGTCTCGGAGACTGTTTTAGTCCTGGGACCTGCCGTGTTCTCTGGGAGCTCTCAGTCCAGGAGGAGTCAGCTACGATGGCCGCTGACCTCCCTACATCGCTAACGCTACAAGTCGCTTTGAATGAAAGCATCAACTAAATACCAAAATGTGCGCACTATAGATTGATGTGGGACATTCAGCTGACTAGAATCTTATTCTATACAGTAAGGTGAGGTCAGAGGTCAGACAGGCAGCCGGTGTTAACCTGCTACAGGTCATGCTCTCATGTAAATATGTCAATATGTCCCACAGACATCCTTCTATCTGACCTCCACAGAGAGAATGATATATGGATCGTGGGAGGCCCATGTGGGGGTATTTATGCATATGATTGTGTACGGGCAGGTGTGAGATCCAGGAGGCATGCGGGCAGGTTTGAATGTGTGTGTGTGAGTGTGTGTGTGTGTGTGTGTGTGTGTGTGGGTAAGTGAGAGAGAGTGAGTGTGAAAGGTGCTGCTGTTTTATTTATAGAGCAAGCGCTATTTATACCCAACTCAAAGATCAGTTCAGAGAAGCAGCTTGTGGGCCACAGCCAAGATCGCTCTCCATTACTGTGCATGCACAAAACCAAACACACACACTCACACACACTTGCGCTTACACTAGAGCTGGGGCTGCGAGCACTATCGTCTCAGCTTTTTACACATGCATGCAGTAACAACACAAGGAGACATTTACAGTATATCCAGCCGTGTGTTAGTTGGTGAAGGGGTGGATGGGGTTGGGTGGGTGTGGGTAGGAAAGGGGGGGGGTGAGGGGGTGCACACTGACTGACTGAGTGTTCTTCATGGAGTACAGCAGGCTTTAACATGCTGGGGGATCAATACAGTGAACCAGCGCCAATCGATTGCAATTCATCTAGCTTTTTTTTTTTTTTTTTTCAATTTCATTCTCACCCACTCACACTCCACATTGAGCCACTGCTGCCGCCGTCCTGCGAGGCAATACATAAATAAACATACACACATATGCATACACGTGAACACATAAACACAATAACACGCACACACCTGAGTGGCTGGAACGATTGCACCCCTCCATGCAAACGCGAGGTTCAATAAACCCGTATGGAATTTATTTATTTTTATTGAGCATATCAGCCCATCCTGGTCTTCTCTGCATAACAAGGCCTGTATAATTAAACCATAAATTTCAGTGCGCTCCTTTAATTACCACAGACAATGTCAGGAGGCAGCAGAGTAAACAAATGGCTTTGAAGTGAGCAAGGGAAAAAAAAAGTGCTTCGACACAGCAATGGAGAAGCTGTTCATTTTGGTGGGGATGTTGTTGCACTTGAAAAGGATGAAATGTTCAAAAGAGTGTATGTGCACGGGGAGTACAGTATGTATTTTTTTTCTCCCCCTCCTGCCTTTTTCTAAGAATGCTTTTGAGGGATGCAGGTTCGCTGTGGAGTGAAGGGAGGAATAATCAGTGTATCGCTGCGAGCATGACGATGTGCAAATATGTATATTTGGATGAGCGTGACACGCTTGTGACAACTAATAAAGTGTGTTAGGAAGAGTGTGTGTTTAAGCATTTGTTTTTCCTGAACAAACACAAGGCGCAGGTTTGTTTCTGTACGTAATTTATTGGGAGCCAGGGGTTCTTGTCCCTCTTGACCATGACTGGAGACATTTGCAGATGTGTGTGTCTTATACAGTATACATGTGTGTGTATTGTGTGTGTGTGCGCGTGCGTGCGTGCGTGTGTGTGTGTGTGTGTGTGTGTGCGCGCTTTAGGTCAATGTCAACACACAGACCTGCTTCCCAGCAGCTTAGCTAATTACACAAGAGCCCTGAAGGCCACTTAGAACAGGTTAGCTAATTAACAAACAGGCTGATTGCAGATTAATTGAGAGGTGTTCCTAATCTTCACCCCTAAACGCAATGACAAATGCTAACTGGCGCTAATTAGGCCGGTATGGAGAGCCGAGAGTGGAGGTTGTATTTACAGTTAGCGCGGCTCATATGGACGTGTGGCTTATATCCAGCTGCCTTTCACAGCTTAAGCAAATAAAACTTCAGGGAAACTACTTGGACATTTTCAGCAGCAGACTTTTCAGGCAGTTCACAACCTGAACAAGCCTAAGTGTGTATGATTCAATTGTATTTTTAATTAGTTTATGAATTAGATCTTTGGTAGAATTAGAGTTAGAATCTGGTATCAATTTTGTTAGTAAACAGTAGTGAATTCTTGTGTTTCTTGGCAATTTTAACTGTCATATTTGTTTACTTTTACTTCAGTTTTACTTTAGTTCTCGTGTTAACATAATAATTGTCATGGTTGCTTGTGCACTGTAATCAGTGTCCTCTCAGTTTGGGCTCTGAGCACTGGGGCTGCAACTAACTATTATTTTCATTATCGATTAAACTGTTGATCATTTAGCCCAAGGTAACATCGTCATGTCTTATCGTAAATACTGGTCAACTGATATTATACGCCTGATATTTGCCTTTCACAGCTATATCAGTCCATGTTGGTATCACCATATATGTTGTCCAATATGCACCTAAATGACAGTACATATTGCAGACAGTTGTTATTTGTTAGTTTTATGGGCAGCATTATATGTATATATTACCCCTTTTTCTTAATTCAGGTTTAATATAAACATTTTTTGGTCTTTTTTGTTTTTTAGAATTATTTATAATTACTGAAAATACTGGTTAAAGTTTACTGTTTCAGTACCATGATCTCATTTTGGAGAATAACATTAATTGTTAAACTATAAAATATCTTAGATTTTGTATATTTGATTCTGTATAAGTAATATTGGCCGATCGATATCTGAATTTTTTTAATTCTCCAATATCAGTATTGGTATTGACTCCAAAAATCCAGTAATGGTCGGGGCCCTATGGAACAGTAATTCTCAAGCTTTTTCACATCAAGGACCTCTAAACTGACAGAGATTAGATAATTGATTAAATGTTTTATTACAGAAAGTTTACAGTATTTCCTTTGTAATTTTAATCCATCTGTGGTACTTTAGGCAGTAACTATAGTTTTGTCTGATACTGTTTTAGGTTTGAATGTTAAAAATCTTTTTAATGTCCTTGCTGTGGTGGTACACCACTGCTGTATGTATACTGAGGAAGCAATGGTGAAACCCATCATCAAATAGTCATACATTCTGACTGTATTACTTATGGATGATATTACAGTGAAAATAAATTATTCTCCTTTTTGCTGGGAAGCCCCTGGAGCCCCCTCAAGGACTCCCCAGACCCCCATTTGAGAACTACTGCTTTAAAGAACTAAAGAAACCAGATAATATTCCCATTTGAGAAGCTGAAATCTGATAATTTTCTCAAAAATGACTAAAAACAATGAATCAATTATCAAAATAGTTGGATATTACTTTAATAGTTCCAGCTTTACACTAAGCGTTATATTCCATCGGCAGTAAACACCTCCAGCGATCTCCCTGTCTGAGCTCCAAGTTACCTGTGGTTATAATATTCAGCACTTCCTTGGAAAACTCCCTCTCATATGTTCACTGAACACAGTGTTAAGACGATAATGTTTGCAGTTGACCTTTCAGTGTGTGTGTGTTTGTGTGTGTGTGTGTGTGTGGAGGCTGTC
>JAJHUR010074514.1:0-24521 GCA_027495735.1 Lutjanus campechanus
GGAAAAGAGACAGCACACACACACACACACACACACACACACACACACACACACACACACACACACACACACAGCAGTTTCAATCTTTTAATCAGTTTATTGCTTCAGTGGAAGGTTTGTGTTTTGATTGTAAAACTCCATCAGACCACAGGGAAATACTACACAATCAGTGCTATCACACTAATATAAATCAGGTTATCAGGATATTTCATTGTACTGAGAGAACATGACAGATTTATTGTAAAAGTGACATTTAAAGATACATTTCTTTGTGTATTTCTAACTGGACTTCGATCAAAGTGTATTTTTACCATTTACAGTAAATGTACAGTATGTTACTGTACATTTAAGTGAATGTAAACAAAATTAACCTAAAACATCTTAAAGTGATATTCCACTCCTAGATGATAATCCACTCAATATGTACTCACCCCATGCCAATGTGAAGATGGGTGAAAATCTTCAGTTCATCACAGTTTCAGCAGAAAATAGGGTTGAAGCTAATGGCAGTGAATGGAGACCAAATATAAATGTAAAAAAAAGAAAAAACACAAAACAAACATAAAATGTCTCCATCCTGCTTGTGTGGTGTAATCCAAGTGTCCGCAAGCTGCAACATTAAAATTTAACCACAAAAGACATCATTTACACCATGTTTTTAGCTAAAATGTCAACTGTAGCATGTAGCAGGTAGCATGTAAACATGGTGTCAGTGTATCGCAAGACTTCATATATCTCTTAACCAATGTTCCCTCTAAGCTGCGCGCTTGCGCAATCGCACACTGCTCCTGCGGTCTCCGCACACAGCAAAACTATGCAGCGCATAAAATAAAATCCAACCTGAGCTGTAAATAAAATAAACACACAACAATTTATTCTGTACCATTTTGCAATGCAACTCAGTGAGTGACAGGTGTTAACAAGCGGTAACTACAGATAAAACTATGACTAACACTGTCCAGCCAATGATATGATGCGGTTCACGTCACGTGTATTTACTTACGCAGCCAATCAATGTCATTAACAGCGCTTTATACGTACGTGCCGCTGTTTTGCAGGTTAGCATATAGCTAACGGTGCGGCGGAGCTAAGAGAGGTGAATGCTGCCAACCCTTTATTATGGCAAAACGAATGGGCTGTGGCACAGCCACTCACCAAGCCAAAGTAAAAAAAAAGAAATGCGGTTCTTTTAAGATGGAATGGCTGTCGGAGTATGTGTGAATAGAAGAACAAGAGGTGAAACTGGGTGAGATTTTTTCTTTTTCGAGTGAGAAAGGGCTGCTCTGCAAAACATGTTGTGAAGCCAAAGTAGCAAGCGAGTTTTCGGAGGGAAAAGTGTGGACTGAATGGAAGTTGGACTACCTCAAGCGTCACATTCAGCAGAAAAGTCATTTGAATGCTGGTGGAATTGTACGAAGATGCAAGACGGGAATGGGGATCAGTACATTATTGCAGGATAGCACAAAAGATCAAGAGAAGAGGAACGAGCTGTCACAGAAAAAGAAATCCGACCCCGGGCAAGTCAAAGTTCTCATTGACAATATTCTACTCGCCATCAAAATGAATGCATCAATGCTGTCGGTGCAACAAATCCACGATCACATGGCAAAGTATGTGAGTATACCGCAGCTGGTGAAGTAAAAACTATGCCTTTGAATTTGTGAACTCAATCAATGAGATAGTGCAGAACGAGACGATGTGCAATGTTAAAAATGCACCCTGGCATACCCTGATAGTACACGAGAGCACAGATATAACAGTGCACAAAATACTAGTCCTATATATTAAATACAGGGAGAAAAATGACGTCAACTATAAAACTGTGTTCAGTGGCATCATCCAGCTGACAATCACTCAGTTTTACTCCAAGCATGGACTGAACTTGCAGAGAATGGTGATGCTGACCTCCGATGGTGCCTCAGTAATGCTAGAAAAGCACAACGGAGTTGCAGCTTTATTAAAGCGGCAAATACCACACCTAACAGAACAACATTGTGTGGCCCATAGAGAGGACTTGGGCATTGATGATGCATGGAAAGATGTGCCTTTGATGCGAGATGTGTCTTCTTAGAACTGTATATTCCACTTTCTCTCTGTCCACTGTAAAGAGGGGCAAAATGGAGGATCTTGCAAAGATTCTCGATGAGGATACACTGTCATTCAGGCCTCTGAGCGAAGTGCGATGGTTGTCGTGGCACCAAGCTGTGAATGCTGTTCTGAGGAACTACACTGTGCTTGAAGAATACTGCAAGAGAGAATCCAGAGATAACAGAGATCCAGTGGCAAATTACTGCTACAAAAAGCTGAGTAATTCAAAGTTCAAGGTTACTCTCACTGCTCTGGGAGATGTTTTGGGCAAGCTGGCACAACTCTGTCTTTCTTTTCAAAGACGCAACCTGACTGTGATGGAAGGGCACTGCTTTGCAAGAGCAAAGATTGAGAAGTTGCGTTCTCAATACTTGAAGGATGAGAAGGATGTTCAGTGGAGTGACCGTATCAAAGAGGTGATGAGGACCTCATCAGTTGATGGCAGAAATACTGGTGAGATTACTCTTTTTATTCGTAAGCTCTGTGATCACTTGGATGCTCGTTTTCCAGAGGATGAATTAAAGGAGTGGTCTGCATTTGACATCGAAGCATTGAGCTCAGACATCAGTTCTGAGTATGGATCAACAGACATTGCTACACTGGCAAAGAAGTATGAGGCCATTCTCCACCCACATTCTGTGGAGGCCATTAACAGTGAATATGCTGAATTCAAGTACATAGTGAAGCAAAAACTTAAACAAGGGTCAATCAGCACATTCTCAGATATGGTGGCTGCAACACTCAGATGTGAGGAGCTAAAGGAGATTTCACAGCTTGTGGATATTTGTGCTACATTTCAAGCATCCAGTGCAGATTGTGAAAGAGGCTTCAGTTTGATGAATCATATCAAAACAAAAAGCAGACAGGGCCATCAACCTGGACAAAGTCTACAACCACTGGAGAAGTGAGACGGACAGATGGGAAAAATAAGGTGAAATTTAAGTCCCTGATCAGATTTGTGTTTATTCTAGTGTCATTTATTAAGAATTTTCATTTATGGATATTAATCATTAAATGCTGTTACTTGATTATGATTAGTAGAAATGCTAATGAAAAACTGTGTAATTATATATTTTACAGACAGAGTTACAGGAATTTACACTGTATCACATGCTTGTGCTACAGCACACATCTCATTGTGCAAAATGTGAATGTTTTAATGTGAACAAAATTTGATCTCTGAAAGGTGTAAATGTCTCATTTCTTCCAGAGCAGGACCCCCACCCAGACCAGAGCAGGACCTCCACCCAGATCAGAGCAGGACCCTCACCCTGACATACAACATACTACACAGCTCATGAAAAACAAGATTTTTGTCTTTTTCATTGCAAGTGGGCCAAATCGTTTATATTAAAAGTAATCTAACAGAAATTACTGTTGTAATTTGATTCTTTTAATAATCCATGTAATTTGTTATGATCTCAGGTTTTGGACAGGTGTGATACTGGTGTGGCGACAGTGTGCACGTCTGATGTTGCTCACAGTGGTCCAAGGAATTCTCAGGGAGTTTGTGTGTATGCTCAGGCACATGAAAAATTAGGGGGAACATTGTTCTTAATGGATGCACGTGGGAAAATACTGCGAGAAATACGAAGTCTCGCGACACTATTCACTCTCTTGATCGGTACCATGTTTACATGCTACCTGGCAGGCTACAGCTGACATTTCAGCTAAAAACATGGTGTAAATGGCGTCTTTTGTGGTTAAATTTTAATGTCACGGTTCACGGACACTTGGATTACACCACACGAGCAGGATGGAGACATTTTGTGTTTGTTTTGTGTTTTTTTTACATTTACATTTGGTCTCTATTCACTGCCATTAGCTGCTGTTTTCTGCTGAAACTCCAGGATTGTTTTGTGAACTGAAGATCTTCACCCATCCTCACATCGGCATAGAAGTGAGTAGATTTTTAAGGAACTTCAGTTGCACCTGCCTTTTGCCACATCACTGACTAACTTGTTCTCTGCACAGGTTGGACTGCTGTACTAATTCATGCATGGTTGCTATAAATTGACAAATATAGTTTGTTATAATCACTTTTCAAAAATGAACAGCCTTGGTAGATAACTACATTAGTGTGCCTTTAAATATTTTGAAATATTTGAACTTAAAGAGGAAACTTAAAAAGAGGGACACATTATACATTTAGAACGTAGCTGCAAAACTGAGAAAGACTGAGAACTATGTAGTACTGAATTGTGGAGTTAGACCATGAAACTGTTGTTCACAATTTCTATGTGCAGGATTTTTTGGGTGGACCTGCAATATGTGTGATGAGCTGGTAGTAATTGATATGTAGTAATTACAAAGCAACATATTTGAAATTTTTTAGAAATTACCCACAAATTTCATGGTAAGTATGTGATCATTTGAATGAAAATGACACTAGATACTCTCATACTTACAATGAAATTTGTGGGTAATTTCTAAGAAATTTCAAATATATTACTTGGTAATTACTACCTATTTTACCCAATGGTTCCGCAAGGTAGATATTTTAGTGAATGTGAGGGAATATAATTAAGTATAAGAAACCTCAGTCTTGAATTGTTGTCTCACATGAGTATTTTTGTACTTTTCTTTGCATTTGATTATATGATTTCATGTCCATTCATGTTTTTATTTTATTTTCGATGGAGGGGATCATGTGAGTGTATGCATGATCAAGTGACATGCAGCGTGTCCACAGCTAATTTCACATACTAAAGGACTGATCAGCCTAATTTTTTGTGACTGTATGCTGAAGTACTGTTACCTGAGGCATTATGTTTTCAGGTCATCCAATTCTTGTGAATATCTCAAAAACATATTTAGGGAATTTCTTCAAAATTGGTACAAAAGTCCACTTGGACTCAAAGATGAAGTGATTAGATGTTGGTGGTCAAAGGTCATGGTGGTCACATTTTTGGCCATAACTCAAGAATTCATATGTTAAATATTATGAATTCATATACAAAATTACACAAATACTGTATATGCAAAAGGATAAAATGATGAAGTGATGACATTTTATATCCAAAAGGTCGAAGGTCAGCTTCACTGTGACATCATAATGTTCAGCTCTCTATCAGTCCTCTGTCCTCTGTAAAAATAGTTTATAAGTGAAGACAGCATGTTTTCACACTGGGCGGCTGTGGCTCAGTGGTAGAGGGGTCGTCTCCCAATTGGAAGGTTGGTGGTTCGATTCCTGGCTCCTCTGGTCTACATGTCGAAGTGTCCTTGGGCAAGACACTGATGGCTGCGCCAACGGTGTATGAATGATTTCTGATGCACAAGTTGGGTCTTTGTAGAGGAAGCCACCTGTGTCATTAGTGTGTGAATGGGGTGAATGTGACTTGTAGTTGTAAAAAGCGCTTTGAGTAGTCTATGACTAGAAAAGCGCTATATAAATACAGTCCATTTACCATTTACACATGTATAGTGAGAACATCCATGTTGCCACAAAAGACCAAACAATATCTTTCATTAAATTCCTTCAAAGTTACAGGTCAGTATAGTGGTAGGTTTCATATTACATACTGCAGACATTAAATGAGTGTGGACAGACATGACAGACACAACTGTGAGGCAGTAATTCTATTTTTCAACAGCTGTTTTATATGACCACTGACAGTTGACTTCTTACTCTTCTCCATCAGGGGCCTCAGGTGATCAGGAATTGCTTCAGTTTGAAATCTTGTTTCAGTTCAGGACAACGTATATGGGGGCCGTGTTAATGTTGGCAGAACTTTGTCTGTCTCCTCTGGTTGCATCTGGCAGTTGTGGTAACATTGCAGTAGGTGCTTCACCATCTGTTGCCTAGCGGGGAATTTGCACTGTACTGAGTGACCTCTTCTAGTATTAAATGATGCAGACAGATTCAAACTGTGTTGGCTCTTTATTTATTAATTAATTTAATATCTTATCAAAAAGTCATCTATGTAGGGTTCATTACCTCACATGTTATGACACAGTAAAACAGTAAAACTTCCTTTTTCTGGAGTGCAAATGGTGACAGTTCATGTTCAGTCATAAGACAAAATGGACAAAACCTCAACAAACTAGATTAACCTCTTAAATCAATAATCATAGTATCAGTAGTCAGAGCCACAAAATTACAAAAAATGTGGTCATTGTACTCTGCTGCTGCTTGAAAGCACAAGAAAGTTAATGTTCCTCTGAAAGAAATCAGGAGAAAACCGTGATAAAGAACCATGTGGGATGAAGCTCTTTAAATACACAAACTTTCAGACAGCCATGTAGCCAAGTCAAAAAACATACAATTTTAAATAGCCCTTGTGTCCTTTGTCTCTGTGTTCCTTTCTGTTTTGGTTCCTGTAACTGCAGTATTGTGTCTGTTGTGCAATCTGACCAAGCACACAGGTTGTATGTTTGTGTGTGTCTCTGGGTGTGGTGTTAGCGACAAAGGCTGCCTCTGTTCTGTAGAGTTTTATGACTGTGTAACTTAACAGGGGATCACTTAACAACAGGTTTGATGTCAGAGTAAAAACTTCTTATAGACATATTATTTTAAACCTTTTAAAAGTAATTGTTCTGTAAAAATGTTGAGTCACATATTAGGATTATTTTACAGTAAGCAGTGACACAGAGACATCAGAGACATTTTGCTGTGATACAGAACATCTTGAATTTCTTTATCCTGAGAACCAGAGGTCGTGCAGTTAAACATATAAGTAAATGTGTTTATGCACTTTCATTCTGAAAGCGAGAAGACAAGATCGATCTCATGTCATTGTGTTAAGTACAGCTGGTCAGGACATGGTTAGCCTAGCTTAGCATAAAGACTGGAAGCCAGGGGAAACAGCTAGCCTGACTCTGTCCGAAGTTTAAAAATATGCTTAGCAGCAACTCAAACTCATTGACTCAGTTCATTAATTATGTTGCATCTTGTTTGTTTATTCAATACATGAACAAAAACATAGAGTTATGTGCAGGAATTGGCACAGTGACTGTGTGCCAGACTGTTGTTGTGCTCAGTGACTGAATCTGGAGACACTGCATAGAAGTTCTTAGCAGATGGATAAACTGTTTTTAGTCAAAGACAAATTTGACTATGTTAGACTCGACTCGACAAAATCAAAAAAGACTTGCGACTTGAACTTTAACACCAATGACTCGTAACTTCACTTGGACTTGAGCCTTTTGACTTAAAAATACTCGACATCTTCCCCCCAAAAGTTTGCTATTTATAGAGTGTGAATTCATGACTCAACTAAGAATTTCACTATTCAGCAAGTCACCATTTAATTCCCCAGATTCTTTTTGCTTGAACCAGTCCAACAGCATCCGATCAAGTTGAGGGAGAGAACCATGAAGAACTAACATTATGCTACTGAGCTCCAGCTGGAAAAAATTATACTAATGATCAGTTTGTCCAAAAACTATGAGGTGTACTGGAGTGCAGTATGGAAAATGTGCAAAACTTCCAATTTCTTTCAACATTTGAAGCCGCAGAAAGAATGTTAAGCCAAGGCTTACATTAACTTAGTTAGTGAGCTAAAGTTTAGCTAATGTTAACTTAACAGTGAAGTAAGGCTGTAAATCAATGAGGCTGGAAACTTCCTGTTACATTTTGACTTGTTTTGGATTCAAAACTCAACTTGAGACATGACTGCAAAGACTTGAGACTACTTGTTACTAGGGCTGGTTATCATTCAAAAAATGATGATACAGTACTAATACCAGTGCATTTAAAGTGATAAGAGTACTTCATTCAATAGCTTTTTTCAAAGGTTCTTCTTTATGAAGAACGCTTGTGGGAACTGGCTACAAGCAAAATCATATAAATAGCCATTTTTTTCTAGATCCGGGTACCAAGACGATCAGTTGCAGGTATTGTTGGGATGGGGAAGTCTTAAAACTACTTGGTACCAAGTTACTTCCAGTGATACCTTAAAGGTATTGAGTACTGATACCCAGCCCGACTTGCGACTTGGTTCTGCCTGAGTCAGGTAATAGTTCCAAAACATTTTTCACTCTAAAAACACCCCATTTTAGTTTTTATATTTCTGATAGTGTATACAGTAGAATAAACAAACAGGAGCTTTTTAGGGTTCTTCCGGTCTTTGTGCTAAGCTAAGCTAACCACATCCTGATTCCACCTCTGTACTTAACTCACAAACATGAGACTCATATTGATCTTCTCTCATTCTCAGAAAGAAAGCTATGAAGTGTTTCTCCCAACCATTTGTTTAAGTAGATGTAAAAGCTACAGTTACACGTACAGTTACTCATTTCCACAGGATTGTATGAGAATTTATCCCATTATGTTTTTTGAACACAATTAGTGCACTAAGTCCTGTCAGTAAATGCTTTCTAACATGATCATACAGTGACTGAAACTCTGCTAGAAGCTCAATTGATGCACAAAACCACTCAGCCACTAGTTTCCTAGGAATTTAATGTGTTCTCTCTTTTACTCTCCGTACCATGACAAAGCTAAATGTGTCAGTGAATACAACGTAAATGTTTAAGTTGTACAAATAAATAAAAGCAGTAGTCATTAGTGTTGCAGTAGAGAAAACAATAGAAACCAACTCCAAAACCATATTATATACATTATATCTTCACTTGGTGCAATTGTGCTTTTACAGACACTGACTTCAAACTTTCCCTTTGGGTTTCTGTTTTCTTCATCCTCTCTTCACCTAATCTGAATCTGAATCAGATCAAACAAATAAACTGTCACAAACTAATATTTGCACATTTATTGTAGCTACAGTATGGAAAATCAGCTGGGGTTCTTGTTTTTACTGACATTTCTCCACAACTTCCTCTCTTTACTCCTTTTTCCTGGACAAACAACTGCAGGAATATTGGCATGAACTGAAGACTAAGTGTACCCAAACCAATCTACTCCATTTGAACCTAAGATAAGCAGTGGGAGGATATGCCACAAAACAGAAAATCAAACTATTCTGCATGGCTGGCTTTGTGGTTTTAGAATAGTGACAAAAAATAAATTATATACTATTTTCTGAATAGTCTTTTGAACTCTCTAAAGTATGTTTTCCCGTAGTCATTTTAAAATCATGGAAAAACCTTTAACCCTAGTTTACACTGAAATATGCAATATCAATCAGCAGCTTTTTGTAAAACCCTTATATTATTGGTTTCTACAGTTTGTTTACTGTTGCCTTCACAAATAATTTAAAGGGTAACATCTGTTTTTTTTTTAAATCTTGAACCTATTCTTCCATGTTTATGTCTGAGTGAGTACTGGGGATTGTATTGAGGGAGAGCGATTCAGTCGGCAAAGGCAGAACCGAGCTGCAACGTAATCCTCCTCAGCACCATCAAAGCACGTCCACTAAATGTGCGTGTTTTTGCCGCTGACAGGCTCAGATTGTTATTTATAAGTGTCTGATAACATGGAAGGAGATACAGAGATAGATCTTTTTAAAAATACTTCAATCCTTTTTGTTTAACCAGAAACAGAAGACTATCATTTTATCTCTCTCGTCTGGTGCTGACTAGATCAGTTTTTAACCCTTTAAAACACTAAAAGTCACACAATAACATAAACAAACAAAAACATACAATTATACTAGTCAACATAAAACACCAAAGTCACATTAAAACACAAAGTAAGCTATCGAGCCAGCTGGGGGCTCAACAGGTAAAATGGTTGTTTTTGCTAATGGAGTCTTTTGGCTTTGACCTCAGTGATGGCATGTGTCTCTGATTAAACAAAAAGGATATTATTCTTTTTAAAAAAGGGTATATATCTGTATGGATCCTTTCCGTAATGTTAACAGTCTGAGCCTGTCGGTGACAAAACAAGCACTTCTGGTAGATGGAAGGATTAAGTTGCAGTTCAGTTTCGCTTCCCAGTTTCAAACATTATCATCCCCATTAGTCATTTAGACACAAAAACATGGGAAAAAAGGATCCAGGTTGGAAAAATACCAAAGTTACAGTTTACACCATACCAATACCAGGCTGAAAAGCATCTTTAGACACTGTGGTCCAAATGAATTTGGCAGGTTTGCACAGAGAGAATGTTGGACATGCTACTGAAGAGTATTTAGGACCACCTTCTGAATTTGTTGAAATAATTGCACAGCCTTCCAACACACTGCAACTTTTTTATCACCTAATAAACATTTGCTACCAGTTAATCAGCACTGGCATGTGATTGTCATTGTTTTAGGTAAGACCTTAATATTGCATGTCTCTGGTTCCTGTTTTGAGGGACTTGTGACTCTTGTCTGTGATAATCGATCGTGGAACTTTTCAGGTTATTGCCATTGCGACTTAGAGAGCTCCACTATGTAGATAGCGTTGATTATCACAGTTGAGTGTGCTGCTACAGTATTTGCTTGCAGCATCTTATTTGTCAGCAGTTTGACAGGCTTGGAAAGTGTCCGTGTGTTACACCATCTCCTCCCTCCGCTCCAGACCGGCAGGCTGGATGTTGGCTGAGGGACTCCTGGGTTGGCTCATTCCCAATGCCTCCCCTCTGGCTTTGAGCAGTTGCTCTGGTCCCCAGTGCAGACAGAGGGGACAGGGACACGAGGCAGGGTGGTGCATGATGCCGGTGGAGGGGTAGAGGGCTGCTGTGGTTGGAGGCAGCCCCCCTGGTCTGTTGTGGTACTGGGAGAGGCGGAGTGCATCCAGGGTCCTCATGGGTGCGGTGTAGCGACTATGAGCCGAGGACGCCGGTGAGGAGAGAGCCAGGGGGTAGTGGTGGTGGAGAGGGAGGTGTGGGAGGTGGGGTGGGATGAAGGGGTACGGTAAGGCGGAGGACGGAGAGGCGCGGCCCATCAGGAGCGCCCCCAGTGGGTCGACGAGAGGGTGAGGCCACGGCAAGGAGTGTCTCTGCCGTTTGTCCTTCATCCTCCTGTTCTGGAACCACACCTGGAAAGAAGGAGGGAGGAGAATGAACAGAGAAAAAGAACAGGATGAGAAAAGACAGAGCAGACGGGATTTGTTCAAAGAAGACAAGATAAACAATGAGAGAGAGGGAGATGAAAGGAAAGAGATGCAGAGGAAAAAAAGGGAAAAAAATAATTAAGTTGAAAGATGGAGTGACTGTAGGCTTCCTGCTTGAAAAGGGGTTCTGAGGCACATACGATCTCACACAGACAGTCTGGATGAACTTTGGGTGCTCAGCAGATGTGCTTATTAGGACAATATGACCTCAAATTTATACCATAATCACTGACTGTTTTAAGTTTCTCCACAGATTCTTACTCATGAAGATGCATACAATTTTCCAAGATAAGTCACCTAAGGAACATTTATCCCTCTGTTTAGGCAACACAATCTGTTGAAAAGTTGAGTTGAGTCTTTGAGTTGTGGACAAAACAAGACATTGAGGACGTCATCTTGGACTTTGCTCAACATTTTTTTTTTTTTTTTTTACCATTTTCTCACATTTAATGGACCATAGTTGAACTGTCTGAACTGTGTGTTTGTGTGTGTGTGTGTGTGTGGTGTGTCGGTGTGCAACCAGCATGTCAGGAAACTTGGATTACACCAGACGAGCAGTATGGATGCATTTTATGTTTTGTTTTTTTTCCCAGTTGTTTTTTTTACATTTGAAAACTGGTCTTTCACTTCCATTGTTTGTGAGATTCTGCAACACTTTTCCTGTGAAACTCCAGCAGTGTTTTGTGGACTAAAAAACTAAACCTGACATTCGTAGCAAGGTTTGTCGTAGGCAACTGGACTTGATATCCCAAACCAGTCAGTCAGAACTGAAGAAGCGGATGGATGAGAGGCGAAACGTCCTCAAGAACTCTATCAAGTCCAGTTGCCTACAACAACAAACTTGCTACGAATACCATGACCTGGATGACTGAGAACCTTCACAGACTAAACCTGACCTTCAGTCTCCATGAGGCTGAGGAGATAATGACTGAACATTCATTTTTGGGTGAACTGTCCCTTTAAGACTACAGGCAATAAGGCATTTGCGGTCAAGGCTCCTCCGATATGGAATTTCGTGCCTGAGGAGCTGAGGCTGCTGAATTACTGAATTATTATTATTATTATTATTATTATTATTATTATTTAATATTGTAGTAATTAGGTTACATTACTCACTACATTTTCTAACAGGTAATTAACTGTATCAGAATACATTTCGTCTTCATCTTCATCGTCTTCATCATCTTTAATGGAGACATTATTTTTTCTGAACATCGTTCAGACAGATTTGCAGAGTGACAGCGAGGCTATCAGAGAACCAGTCTAAATGCAGATGGTGTCTTTATTCTATAGTCATTAAACTGTGCAATCAATATTTGCTTCACAATAAGAAGCTAAAAAGCACCTTTTTATTTAATTTCACTCCCAATAAACACTGATTTTATTCATGAGTTGATCATAATCCCCTTTCTATAAACACAGCCTTCTGTGTGGATGATTCATTTCATTATCTTTAGATAGCTCCTGCTTTTCTCTATTGCAACATCTCCTCCTTCTCCAAAGCTGAGACTGTTGTCAAACAAGCTGCCTGTGTGTCTGTCTGTCCAGTCCCCAACTATTTTACCAGCTCACAGAATCTCCCGGAAGGCTGTGCTTCTAAAACGTCAGGTGGCAGCGTTTACAAGGCCTCGCCTCGCATTCCTGCTCCTTCATAAAAGACCCTCCAGTAGTTGGCAGAAAGGTGGGCGCATTTACTGGGTATTAAAGCTGCTGCACTGGGCCAGTGGGCCTCTGCGTCAAATGTTAGACACTGCTAAAGCTGTCACTACTCAATCCACCACGCTGAGTGAAATGACAAGTGAGGGGGAGGATGATGAAAACCTCACACTCATGGTAAATGTGTGCAAGTGTTTAGGTGAGTAGCTGTCTGAGATTTTTCGCTGCCTGTTTTGACCCGTATGGTTTTTACTTTTGGGGGGCAGAAGCAAAGTTGAAAACTATAGCCTGCTTTTAAACACCTCTGATGCTCACTGACTAGCACATTGAATCTTATTTGTTAAATCTGTGCAGAGACTTAAGATGATAAGAAGTGATTTTCAGAGATTTAGATATGAAGAACTGTCAAGAAGAAGATTCAGCAAAAAATCAGTTCCTCTAAAAAGTGAAACCACAAATAGGTGGTTTCAGTTTCCTGTTTGATAAACATTTGACAATACAACATTTAAAAGAATTGTTTGAAAGTTATGCACAGATTCACTTTCTTGTCAAGATGAAGATGAGAAGTCTGTACAGTAAAAATGTAGCTTGAGGCAGCAGTCAGTTAGCATAGCTTAGTACGGAGACCAGAAATGCAAGAGGAAAATAACTAGCCTAGTTCTGTCTGACAGAAATTAAATCTGAAACTAAAACACCTCTAAAGCTCACAAATGAACATGTTATATCTTATTTGTTTAATCTGTACAAAACATTGTAAAAAAAATAAAATTAAAAATTGTGCAGGACTATGTCTGGGCCAGACTAACTGCCAGGCAATGAGCTTCATACTCTCACATTAGTGTAACTGTTGAACGATTTCTTGAACCTCTCTCTTCCTGTCTCTGTGTTTTTGGCTCCTCCCACCACCTTCCATCTTATTGAGACATATACTTTGTATTGTGTCTTGACCATGTTGCTTATACATCCATTGTTGTCTGCGGAGCAAAAATTAAAAGAAGCTCATTCGTATCTTCTGCTGCATACAGGACAGTGGTCAGGACAGCCAGGACAGCGTGCTGGTTTGCATACTGCAAAATATGACTGGACAAGGGTAGATATTTCATGGCACGGTGGGTACAAATAGTGGAAGAGAAGCAGTGGTGAAGAGAAGCATGTGGTTGCTGCCGTTGTGAATGTGCACGAGGGATGAAATGATGTCCATCATAATACTGATAACCAGGTAGTCTCGTGTAGCCAGACGTCTCTCCACAGCACTCAGCACTGGACAAAGGTCTGGCTCCACACATGCACGTTCTGCTATTGGGGAAACAATTCCCTGCTGTGTTTGCATTTCTTTAAACTAATCACAAACTGGGTGGAGCAAAGCTCAGGATGCAGTGATTGTGCTGCTGCAAAATAATGTCAGGAGGAACTTGCTGTGGTGGAACATTTGCATGTCATTTATAACATTTTTTTTTTCTTTTCTTGTGTTTATTGTTTTTCTTTTTTTCTGTTTTTCTGTCTTGGCTTGCAGAACTTGACTTAATCTTAATTTATATTTCATGCTGTGTTTGTTGTTATGCACCAACAAACCACAGCAAAATCCTTGTGTGTGAAAACTTGGCAATAAAACAGGTTCTGGCTCTGCTTCTGATTCTGATAAATCAGTGATGACACATTGCAACTATTTCCTCTGTCTAGCTGTGTGATAACAATATTGTCTTCAGAAGAAAGAAAGAAGAAGACCATATTCAAAATTTTGTTTGTTGATGCTCATTAAGTAACACTGTTGCAGTTGATTTTGACTTGATCACTGTCTATAAGAGTCGAGGCTTGATTAACCTGTGTGGGGAGCCTGGGGCAAAAAGTAGAGGGTCAGTAGGGTCCCTAATAGTTCCTCACACTCCCTGTCCAGCAGTCCATCATTCGTAACAGACCGGTGGTTTGCTGTGTGCAAACTGTGTGTCAGATGCAAAAATCTCATACAGCTTCATATTTATAATTGTGATAACTGTATTCACAATAATTTGTAACTTCTCAAAATTAAACTGTATTCTTTTACTTTTCAAAGAACTGTCTCCAATAACAAATATGTTTAACTATACAAACTAATGTGTAATGGTCAATCTCATGCCATTTTTTTATTTTTTATTTATTTTTACAAGGTTTATAAATGGAATATTGTGCATTTTTCATAACAGGACTGAAAGTGAGGCTTGAGTTTTTGACCAACATATTATGAATGTCTGGTGAGAGTTTATTTATTTTTCTAAACTGGAAATTGAATCACACAATAAATTAAACAAAATACCATTTCTGAAAGATTCTAATCAAGGGTGTAGAAATGGGTGGGGACATGTCCCTAACAATAAATTTGATGAAAAGATAAAATAACACTACTGTTGTCTGTCAGCTTCCAATCAGTGTTTGTTTATGAGATTCGATATTGTGATAAAGCACCTGTGCTAATTACAGATGCCAAATGCATCTAATAATAATTTAGTAATTAATTAGTTACAGTTATAGTGGTTGATGAGTTTATCAGATGGTTTGATAAGACTTTCCTCCAATTAAATACCTCAAAGACCTTAGAAGGAGGGTATCCCACCCACCATCTCAGACTGTCATCACGGGAACTGGCATTGAATTTGTTGAACAGTACAAATAATGCAAATGCAAGAAAGGACAACGTATGTATTTTCTTAGAAAAAGTAGCATTTTTCATGTAGACAGGAAAGTGATGTCCTTGTTTTATAAGACATTTACTGAATCTGTTCTCATCCTCTCTGTGATTGCCTGGTACGGTCACCTGAGCACTAGGGATAAAAATCACCTGAGCTATTTAGTTAAGGTGGCTGGTAGGGTGATGTTTGTCCCACAGACCTCCTTGGTGGATATTTTTGTCCAGCAGGTACTCCGCAAGGCCAGGTCCATATTAGACGACAAAAACTGCCTTGTCCATGATGAGTCTGTGACCCTTCACTCAGGCTGTAGATTTAGAAAAACCCCGGTTCAAGTGCAACAGGACTAAAAACTCCTTCATCCTTTGTGCAATAATCTTGCTGAGATTAAACATGTAATGTGTTTTTATTTGTGCTTTTTTTTAATCTTGTGCCCGGCTCCAAGTCAAGTTTCCCACTTGGGATTATAAAACTATCTGAAGTCTGAAGTTACTGGTCTGCTCTCAAGAGTAACTGAATTACTTAACCAATTACTGCATATAAAGTAATTAGTTACAAGAGAAAGTAACTGTTCAGTTACGTTTAAATGTCTGCTTTAATTCTCTTATTAGTGCACACATAGCTAGATTATTTTAGTGTAGCTATAATTTAGTGAACCAACTCATGAAATTCCCCCTTGTTTGTCTCCCCTGACTCTAATCATTATATTTCATGGTGAAGTGTAGTATTAAAGAGTGGGATGGTCTAAAATCCCCTTTTTTTCCAGTGTTGTAATTTTTTGTGAAGGTTTTACTCAATGGATCTTAAAATTGTAATTACGACAAAGTGCAGGGACATATTGTTTGATAATATCATGGATCAAGATATTTTTCATGTAAATTTATGCATTTGATGTCCTGGGAAGAGAAAAGGCGAAACATATTCTCCAACCTGTATGGTGGTGTTTTCCCTATAAAACCTTAGATCAAACTGACTCCCACATTTTTAGTAGAAATCTGTCAGAAAATTAATGAGATATTATGTGGCTTATACCAGTTGTCAGATTGGCCGCTTGAACAGCTGTCAAGTTAAAACTATAAAGTGCCCAACTGACAACTGTGGTGAAGATTAAACTCTTGATCATTTACTTCTAAAGTCACAGAGGTCTAAAGATGTGTGGGGAGGAAGTGTGTATACAGTGTGGTGTCTTTCAAGAAAAATTGCAGGTTGCACCAGGATTCTTATCAGAAAAAAATATATACTGTTGTAACAAAAATATAGAAGGCAAGGTGTGCAAAAAATCATCACTGAGTTAATATCATAAGTCAAGTATGATGTACTATTGTATTTGTCTTTTGTGTTATTTTGTATGTAAGTAAATTCCTCCCTCTGTTAAACATTTAATAAAGTATTTAAAAAGAAAAGGGCGGAATGGCCCTTTAACTGTAAGTGAGGTTCATCACAACTATGTGTCTGATTTAATTGGTGGTATGTAAATGAATATATGACTTAACACTGATGAATACCCCCTCATTATAAACTGACTGCAGGTCAGTGGACCTCTGTACCTTGATGGTGGTCTCCGGCAGGTTGAGCGCGGTGGCCAGCTCGCAGCGCCGAGGTCTGGACACGTAGCTCTCCTTGCCGTACTCCTGCTCCAGCCGGGACAGCTGCTCGCGCGTGAACGCCGTCCGGTGGCGCCGGCTCTGGTCTAGCAGGGCGCTGCGCGTGCACGGCTCCGTCTGCTCCTCTGCGGCGGGAGCGTGCACGTTAACGGCGGCGGCCGCCACCACCGGCGTCTGTCTGCCCTCTGACACTGAAATGACGCACGTGGGACACTTTACAATAAGGTCTTACACTGTAAAGCCAAATAAGTTACGGTGTTGAGTTCATAAATTCAAAAGTTGAAGGTTATTGGATCTCGGAGTTGTGTTACATGTAGTCAGTGGTGGATACTGAAAATCTGTTCAAAAGTACAAGTAGCTACTGTCACATTGCTAAAATATTATTCAATTACAAGTAAAAGTACTGATGTTAGAAAAATACTAAAAGTACAAAGTAGGCTATTCGTCTCAAAAACTTACAAAAACTTATTCTCAGTCACCTCTCCAAACTAGGGTTGTAAATTTTGTGTGTTTTCCTGAACCAGTAGTTGAAAATGCTAACAATTGATTAATCATTCATAATTTATAAGATACTAAACACGTTTCCCCCCCCCTCATTTTAATTTTTTTCTGGTTTCTTTTTGTCAGTTTTTATTGTTTTAAGTCTAAGTTTAATTTTCCTCATTCAACAAATGGCTCCATCAGACAAAACAATGTCAAATGAGGTGCGATTACTGTCATGGCTATAGATTAAATATCCATGAATACATTTTTAATTGGTTAAATTCTTAAAAGCAATTAATCAATTTATGATTAATCATTAAGATCCTTACTCCAGATGTGTGCTGCTGCAGCGTTTTACTTTGTTTTTCATTTGTATGTCTTTGTTTTCATTGGCCTGTTTGTGATCAGATCACATGATTGGCTGCTAAATGCAGATGAAAGGTTTGGATATGAATTGAAATTGTACTGAGTAATCAAATATGATATTAAAAGTAATTACATCTTGTAATTCAGTACAAGTAAAAGTACAGACTTGAAAATCTATACTCTTAAAAGTATGAGTACCTCCACCCCCCAAAAATACTTAATTACAGTAATTTGAGTATTTGGAACTTCTTCCACCCCTGCATATAGACTACTCTTTCATTACTTAAATTAATATTAAGCCAACACAAATAAATGCAGCTCAGAATTTTCATTAACCCCTCTCATTTCAAGAAATTGAGAATTTAATAACTTTAATTGTAAAAACTCATTATTTAACATTCAGTAAAGTTCATAATCAAATATGATGAGTTAATAAACACAAAAAAGAATATTCTACTGGCACTCAACAATTTTAAGTTAGTAAAACTTCTAAGCAAATTTTCACTACTGATTAATTTGAGTATTTGGTTTTACAGTGTACCCTTAGATAAGCCTTCATTAATGCTGCTTAAATGTGTCAAGAGTTGGGATAAATAAAGTACAAACAGGCTCTTATTTATGAAAATATGAAACCACAGTGCTGCGTGATATATGCCTTTTATAGATACATCATACAGGCAATAACTTGGCACAAAGTTGATCAAGTAAAATGACTCCAGACTTGAGATTTAGACCACTTGGACCACTTGGTCCTCTTGTTGTTGGTTTATCTGCTTATTACATCACTTTTACAAGAATTGCCTCTAACTTGATTTTGACCTGACGACACATCTGACGTTTCAGTAAAAGACACATCACATCTGTTTGGGGTCTCAGCTGTAAAAGCTAGTTTAATCCAACAGCTTTCCATGACGCTGTTGATAGGACTTTTTACACAGTACTACTTCTCCCAAATCTCAGACCGTTTTAAGAATTTCATAACAGTTTGTTAATATGAGGTTTAATAGAGTTCAGTTCTCTCACTGACCCCAAACATAAGTTCACTCTGTATGATAACATACTGTACATTTCTTTACCTGAGTAACTTTATGGAAAACAAAATGACTATTTGTTTGTCTTTAGCTTGTATTACATAGAAAACGTGGACTAGTTCTCTATTTGCTGTATTAACAAGGATTCACTGTATTTTCCACATTTTTCAACCTTCATCTTATGTAAAAGAGTAAAACTCATCTGTTACACGTAAAAGTTCTGCATTTATTCACACAAAAGTGCAAAAGTATCAGCATCAAAATACACTTCAGTACAAAAAGTAAAAGTACTCATTATGCAGAGTGGCCCAGATCATATATCATATTAGTGGATCATTATTGATGCATTAATGTGTTCATCAATGTTGCAGCTGATAAAAGTGATTTTTTTGCTGGGTAGCTTGAATTGTAATATGTCATATTTTAATGATTTATGTTTTGTATCAATTGTCTGCAAAGTAATTACAAACAAAACCTGTCAGATTAATGTAGTGAAGTAAAAAAACATATTTGCATCCAAAATGTAGCATTAAATGGAAATATTTAAGTGATTTAAGCTACATATTGGGCTTTAATACGATTAAAATAAAATAAATAAAAGTTGGCTACTCAAAGGAAATATCTAGCTGATTTTGCAGTTAATATTACTATTAATTAAAAGTACATCTGATCCCAAATAATAAGGAATGAAGTCAATGTCAATAAAAAAAACTAATAGACATTTTGTATTTAGCTCATTTATTTACTTTTTATAGTAAAAATTAATAATAATACATTATTGGTAATTGTGTCTGTAACAGAAAGTATCTCTGCTGTGATTTCTGTTCTTGTTGGTTAACTTTTTGCTGCACTTGAAACAAAAGAGACAAAATAAGTAAATTCTTGTGCCTCAGTGATAAACTATGTTTGTATTTACTTACGCATCAGGCTGTTTGTGTGTAAAAAAGTAAAAATCCTTTTCTGTTTCTTTTTCTCGGCAGTTGTTCAGGTCAAATGTCCTCCTCCTCTGCAGGCTGCTCCGCTCACTCAGGCCGGTGAAGATGCTGCCTGCAGGCTGACACAAACTTCTTGACTCTCCTTGTCACACGCACGCACACACACACACACACACACACACACACACACACACACACACACACACACACACACACACTTCATCCAGGTCTGCTCAGACAGTCAGTCAGAAGATGAGGTGTCCCAACACCCCGCTCCTCCTTCCCCCCCGTCCTCCTCCTCCTCCTGTCTGTGTTCCCCGGGGCTGCTCTGCTCTCCTCTCCTCCTCTGTCCCTATCTCGGGCGCTCCAGACGGGCCGTGGTGGTTGTGTGCGCGTCGGCCCGGCGCGGCGCCGCGGCCCGGAGAGGTGTTAAAGGTGTTTAGGAAAAAAGCCTTTGGTCTCCGTCTCGGCCTTTGTACTTTTGTTATGGAGAATTAAAGACGCGCTCAGCAGAGACAGCAGCTAGACTCTCATTGTTCTCCGCTGTTTGATGTTTGCGGGTTTGGAAGTAAATCATTACAGGCCTAATGGCTCCAAATTGGCCGAGGAGGAGCACGGTGGAAAGGAATTATTAATTAAGATAGGCCTAATATTATGTCTATAGCTATACTTATTTCTGATCATTTATGTTTCAGTCTTATATTTTAATGTTTCTTTTTTTTTAATATTTGGAGTCCTTTTTAAATTTCACATTTTATTAATCGTGTTTTCTATTATGATTTAATATATTTGCGCACAGGCTTATTAGTCGATTCATTTTAAAACATTTACTTTACATTTTTCACGGTACAGTAAGTTATAATAAAATAAAAAATGTATTTTAAATATTTCTGCTCTCTTAAGTACAACCTATATCCGAAGTAAGCTTTTATTTTGAAATAAAAGCTTTTAGAATGAAATAAGCAACATTTGTTTCGATGATTTCACCGGGTGACTTGAAGAAATCTGTTTTTGATTTGATCAGTCGTTTAAATATTAACCAGTTATGACAATCAGACTGGACAGTGCAGATTAATGGAGCTTTATAAAGAGAGGAGCAGCGCAGTATCAATCAAAACCCGGTCCTGTAAATGCAGGCTCGCCTCGCCTCCAGTGAGGAGCTGACCCTTGAACGTGTGTTTTGGAGCTTATTATGGCTATAATCTGCGTTGATTGTTAATCCAGCGGCCAGATGATGATAAAGAGGACAGGCGGAGGACAGAGACAGACAGACGCCAGGTAGGGTGGAGCCACTGCTACATGCAGGAAATTTATCATTATAAAAACACTCAGGTACCATAAAAGAATCACGTTCAGGCATTCGCCAGCTGTCCTATAGGCTACTGTTGTGGAGTATTAGAATCATAAATTATAATCTTAAATGTCTAAAGAGTTACACATCTCTTCTCTTAAGCTTTTTAAATAGTTTGCTCTGCGTGTTCTGTTGTTTTATGACGGTTTGTGCGTCGTTTCCTGAGAAACCTTTTTTTAATCTTTGTGTTGACATTACTCCCTCACTTTAAAGACCCCACTGCTGTAGGTTTATAAATAATAATCGTTTTTTTTCTGTGTAATATTTTTTCTTTAATGTTTAGCCTGGTTAAAACCCAGTACCAAATGTAGAAATATTAAATATTAAAGTTGTAATCCCAAACCGGGCAGCACATTTGAAGGTGACAAAATATGACCATAAATATGAAATAAATAAATATAAACAATACAAACGACCATAAATGACCATGAATCATTGTATTAGGCCTACACCAAATAAAATGGTAATATAAGCTGTGGATAAACAAATATAGCCTACAGTATTCCTTTTGCCAAAAATCATTCACAGCTACAGAAATGTGCATATCCATGGAAGTCTAAGATCTTGTAAATCATTATACTGAGAAACCCTCATGAAATAGGGTTGTTGTTCATAATATACACAAAATATACATATATGCATATATACAGATGAATAATTAAATTCAGGATGGAATAGGGTTGAAATATAAAACAAAATAAATACATACATACTTTAGAGCTTGAGATCTCTGCTTGAACCCGATGGGACCTGACAGGTTTGGGTCGGGTCAGCCTGTATTTCTCACATATTTCATGGGTTTACCTTGGGTTTGAGCTGTATTATTATTATTATTATTATCATTATTATTATTATTATTATTATCATCATCATTATTATTATTATTATTATCAGTAGTAATAGGTGTTTTTTTTTTTTTTTTCATTTTTCGTTGCCAATTGAAATTCCCCCTTAAGAAAAATGTGGGGCTGTAATCAGGTTCAGGCTGAAATATGCTAATGAAGGATGGGTTTAGGTCGGGTTCAGACAGAAGTTTGTCGGGCTTGAGCCTGTTCAGGCTCAACTTTTCAAACCCGATTAAAGTTCTAATAAACTCATACATCCAGTGAATAATTCTGCAGTGCATTTTTGAATTCACATCAGGTTGAATGTAAACAGCAGAAACAAGATGGTGATGAATGTGGGAAACAATGTCCATTAACTTTCACTGTGTTTTGGCACAAAGCAACACTGAATCCTCCCCAGCTGGAGTCCTGTGGGTTGCGTGCTGTCAGCTCAGACTGCGATCCCCCTCAGGTGCAACAGCCTGGTCCAGGATTTTCCAGGATTGTCATCACCCTGGCAGATGTGAGCTTCCATAGTTGTCCTACAGAGTGGGGTCAGTTAGAACCTGGACAAATTTAGCTCCCTGTTAGAGCTCTTTTGAACAAACTGTTATAAAACCCATGATAAACTTATTTAGGATTTAGGAGAAGTAGTACTGTGTAAAATGTCCCATCAACACCAAACACAGATATAGAGCGTTAGGAAAATCTACTGGATTTAACCAACTGAGACCCCTGACAGATGTAATGTGTCATTTACTGAAACTTCAAAGGTGTCATCAGTTCAAAATCAAGTTATAAGCAATTCTTGTAATGTCAGGAAAATTCATGAGGTGAACAAACATTTATAAAACTCTGATGACAGAAATCCAGTTAAATCTATGAGGGAATAGTCAATCACAGATACTGCAGATGAAAACCCAGAGTATTTAACCAGGTTTTACAGCTGAGGTTTCTGAGACCCCAAACAGAGGTAATATTCTAAAACATGTCATCACTTCAAGATCATCATTAGAAGAATTCTCATCAAATGATAAAACAGGTATGGCAAAACTTTTTCATGTCAAGAACCCCCACAAAATATCCACATTAGACCACGGACCATGTGAGAGGATTTTGCCTTAAAGGAATAGTTCAACCAAAAATGAAAGTTCAGCCACTATCTACTAATCCTCATGCTGACTGAAGGTCAGGTTTAGTTTTTTAGTCCACAAAACACTGCTGGAGTTTCACAGCAAATCAGCATTGCAGATTCTCCAAAACAACTGATGTGAATGGTGACCAGTTTTCAAATGGAAAAAAAAAACAAACAACCAAAAATAAAAATAAAAACATAAAATGTCTCCCTACTGTTTTGTTTTCCTTAATTCTGTTTTCCCATAATTTTAACCCAAACTATGATATTTCCTCAACCATAACCATGTCCCTGAACATACCCAGATCTTAAACAAATCATTGTCACATTATAAAACATAATTAGTTTGTTCAATGTACATGATGAAGAAAGAGCATGCAGACCTCACCAGGCCGCCATGTTGATAATGGACTCAGGGAAAACCAAGAGGGACTCATGCACATGTGGCTGTCCTGGCTAAACAGAGGCAACTAAATGACAACAAAAGCACAGGGAGTGTGACATCATTCTCCGCTCAGTTGTTTGATGACATCTTATGAGGCTGAATGTTGCATTTAGCACCTTTAAGGTCAGATAAAGAACATGGTCATGGTCAGCTCGGAGTGCGATCGGCCCCTCAGGTGCCACAGTCTGATCCAGGATGCTGTGGAGCAGGTCTCTCTGTGTGAGGACAACAGTCTCTGGCCATTTTGTCCCATTTCGTCCATTTCATTTTCCAGCTGTTAGCACAGCTCTTATCCGCTCACTTCCTCTCCTCCTGGGGGGGTCACCTGCAGTGGTGCATCCAGCTGATCTGACTTCATGTTTGAAAGATGCTGACTACATTTGTTGATCATCTCAGGGTCGGCTGCTCTTAATCCAACCTCACTGCTTAATTTTCCAATGCCTATGAATGTATTTCTGTCATGCATGTTTCAACAATAAAAACAACAACAACAACAACAACAACAACAACGAAAGACAGATTAAAGGAGCATAAAAGAGGGGCACATACAAGCGTCATATTTTGAAGTATTGGGGCACTGACCAAGCTGCCATATTTGATGTGTTGGGACTGAGAACATGCTGTTCAAAGACGCCCAATATGTCAGGCTGAATGCTGAGAATATTTATGAAATGATGGGCAAGACATTGAGAATATTTGCATTTAATGAAATGCTGCAACCATAAAGCATATAGTCATAGGTTTGAATATTTCTCTCAGGTCAATCATTAAATTCAGCTCTAGAGTGCTGAATTTAATGATGAGGTTCAAAAAATATAAGATGTACATAATCATAGTGTGTTTAGTACATGCTTGGATCTGTCCGAGGTTTCTGCCTGTTAAAAGGAAGTTTTTCCTCGCCACTGTCGCCAAAGTGCTTGCTCATGTGGGGATTGTTTCAATTGTCGGATGTAAATATGATTATAGAGTGTGGTCTAGACCTACTCTATATGTAAAGTGTCTTGAC
>JAJHUR010074514.1:24541-61484 GCA_027495735.1 Lutjanus campechanus
TTCAACCAAAAATGAAAGTTCAGCCACTATCTACTAATCCTCATGCTGACTGAAGGTCAGGTTTAGTTTTTTAGTCCACAAAACACCGCTGGAGTTTCACAGCAAATCAGCATTGCAGATTCTCCAAAACAACTGATGTGAATGGTGACCAGTTTTCAAATGGAAAAAACAAACAAACAACCAAAAATAAAAATAAAAACATAAAATGTCTCCCTACTGTTTTGTTTTCCTTAATTCTGTTTTCCCATAATTTTAACCCAAACTATGATATTTCCTCAACCATAACCATGTCCCTGAACATACCAGATCTTAAACAAATCATTGTCACATTATAAAACATAATTAGTTTGTTCAATGTGCATGATGAAGAAAGAGCATGCAGACCTCATAAGAGTTTTACGAATGATTCTGTTAATGCAATGCCTATTTGTCTGTGTTTTTGTAAAGATATTTTGGTGACTGTCTAGCTGTAATATGAAAGTTACTCACCAGGCCGCCATGTTGATAATGGACTCAGGGAAAACCAAGAGGGACTCATGCACATGTGGCTGTCCAGGCTAAACAGAGGCAACTAAATGACAACAAAAGCACAGGGAGTGTGACATCATTCTCTGCTCAGTTGTTTGATGACATCTTATGAGGCTGAATGTTGCATTTAGCACCTTTAAGGTCAGATAAAGAACATGGTCATGGTCAGCTCGGAGTGCGATCGGCCCCTCAGGTGCCACAGTCTGATCCAGGATGCTGTGGAGCAGGTCTCTCTGTGTGAGGACAACAGTCTCTGGCCATTTTGTCCCATTTCGTCCATTTCATTTTCCAGCTGTTAGCATGGCTCTTATCCGCTCACTTCCTCTCCTCCTGCAGGGGTCACCTGCAGTGGTGCATCCAGCTGATCTGACTTCATGTTTGAAAGATGCTGACTACATTTGTTGATCATCTCAGGGTTGGCTGCTCTTAATCCAACCTCACTGCTTAATTTTCCAATGCCTATGAGTGTATTTCTGTCATATGCATGTTTCAACAATAAAAACAACAACAACAACAACAACAACAACAACAACAAAAGACAGATTAAAGGAGCATAAAAGAGGGGCACATACAAGCGTCATATTTTGAAGTATTGGGGCACTGACCAAGCTGCCATATTTGATGTGTTGGGACTGAGAACATGCTGTTCAAAGACGCCCAATATGTCAGGCTGAATGCTGAGAATATTTATGAAATGATGGGCAAGACATTGAGAATATTTGCATTTAATGAAATGCTGCAGCCATAAAACATATAGTCATAGGTTTGAATATTTCTCTCAGGTCAATGAAAAAGTGAAACAAGCTGATACTGAAATTCTATACTGTCAGACAGTGTGGATTAAGATGATTTTAACAACCTTAAAGCTACTTATAGTGCTCTAGAGTGCTGATTTTAATGATGAGGTTCAAAAAATATAAGATGTACATAATCATAGTGTGTTTAGTACATGCTTGGTGTGAATTGTTCTGTGTGCTATATGCTGTTGTAGTTTTGGCTGAAATGTAAAAGTGCTAACAGGTGAAGGGTTTATTGTGGTGTTCAAGGGCACTTCAGCAGGAAATCACAGTGTCAGTGTTTAAAGTCTTCAGCCATGGATCCACTCTGATCTTGCAATTTCCAGTAGCTTGCTTTGATAACTCCAGAATAGTTTTTTTTCCTCTGTCTTTTTGTGGCAGACGCTGGAAAAACATGGAAACGACTTTGGTGTGCTTTGAATATTGGTGGTTAGATAATTGCTCCAACCTCAGTTTTCGGTCATGGGAATGAAGGTTGGCAGGCTGTCATTGAGAGAGATGAAGTGTCCTGTTGTGTGTGTGATCAAACACTCACACTCTGTCTTCTTCACCATATCCACATTTAGGGAACAGTGCACATGTTGCATTACTTCTCTACATACAACATGTGTTAAACATGTGTAACTAGGCTGCACATGTCGCTATAATGTTTTGAGAGCTTACAGAAAATATGTGTGTTGTCCCCAAGTACACTCACATCCTGAATGTGTTCAGAATGAACCAAATGAAGGAACATATGCTAATGTCTTCTTCAAGTGTGTTTATTGTGGTGTCGGCACATACCAGTGATGCCTCAGTGCAGTGGAACTGATGACTGGCATCCTGGAGCTTCACTGATACCTTCATTTAAGATGATAGCGCCTGATTTACTAAAGGTTTGCATGTGTAAAAACATGTTTAAACTTGATATCACAGCAAACATATGTGCAAACTGATCTAGTAATGGTGCACACTGAAGGATGTGTCTTTTAAATGTGTAAGACAGCACGCACTGTCCATTTACTATTTACCTTAATGAAAAATGTTTCTAGTGTGCAAAAAACTGCGAGGAGAAAATGCAAATAGGTTAATTTAGCAAACACACTGCAATTACCAAACCTGAAAATAATTTTGGTGACAGTGACTGTGTCTGTATTTAATATGTTTGAAAGGAAGGTGCTAATTGGCTCGGTGTTGCAGATGGCTGCTTTTATTGTGGCGAGGAGAAGACAATCTGATTTAAAGTCATTTTTCATGAGTTGTTTTGGGGGATGCATTTATTTTTATTTTCCTTCATTGATGCTTCAGTAATGCACTCAACATAAATTTATTGCAGCCTATTTGCAGCCAAACTAAACTGAACATTCACAGCCACTGTAGCCTAAAGAACTAACATTGACCTTTATTATGTCTTCATATTTCCTCCTATTTGCCAATTTTGAACTTTGAATTTTGAACTGGGTTTTTCCACAGGTTGTGCTCCTCTCCTCCAGTGAGCTCTGCAGTGGGACCACACCTCACCACTGGCTGTACCCTGTCTTAAATCTCTCTTGTCAGGGCATTTATAACCACTGTCAGACCAGATACAGCTCTATGGCCTGAGTGTCCTGCCTGAGCACTCAGGCTACAGAGGACACAGTTTGCACATCCTAGTCAAATCAAATCAAAATCAAATCAAATCAAATTTTATTTATATAGCGCCAATTCACAACAAAGTTCTCTCAAGACACTTCACATAGTCTAGACCACACTCTGTAATTATATTTACATCCGACAATTGAAACAATTCCCACATAAGCAAGCACTTTGGCGACAGTGGCGAGGAAAAACTTCCTTTTAACAGGCAGAAACCTTGGACAGATCCATGGCACATGGTGGGCGGCGATCTGACGGCGCCGGTCGGGGTTGAGAGGGATGTTTCGGAGGGATGTTGAGGAGATGTTTTTTTTTTTTTTAAACAAAATGATTTAAAATCACCTGAGGCTGTGATCACCTCAAGAAATTAGTCCAGAGAGAGACTCTTTGGATCTTCAAATTTGACACCACAACTTCCCCTGGCCTCAACCTACAAATTTGATTTCAAACCATTTTTTAAAATGTCATTTTTCACTGCTGCATTTTTCTTATTTTTTTCCACACACTTTTCTTTAAAAAATGATTTCACACTCTGCACCCTACAAGTCACGTGATGACACAACTTGGACAATTTGAAGTCTGACAAGTTGGATTCTTGCAAGTTTGTGAATCCAGCTGCCTCACAAGGTAACAGTTAAATGCCAATAAATCCCCCTGAATGTTACGTACTGGGCACAGTATCTGAAACATTCCAGGACTTTGAAATAATAGTGGACACACAAGACAGAGCCTATCACCAAAGCATTTCATATTTAGAAGTCCAGGTAATGAGAAGCTCCAGGTAGCTGCCATGCACACAGATGTTGTCGACAGAAACAACCTGAAAACTTGCAGTATCTACCACCTGTATGGTTTATCAAACCACCTTAACATGTCAGCACAAAACAGATTTGAATTGTGTAGCCTCAACAGAAGATGGAAACAAATTCTTAACCAGTGTTCTTGTCAGGATGAAGGATGGATGGGTGCTAGAATTAAAAACATGACTGAAGAGCTTGATAACATCCTCCCCCAAACACACTGCTATATTTAATTGCTAGCAGACAACTGTGATGTATAGACCACATGTCAACAATTAGGTTGACTCCAAATGTCTCCAAATGAGACAAACCTAATCTGAATTTATAAATGTTAAATGTGTAGTGACAGGCTCTGCCTTGTGTTTCCACTGTTTCTTTAAAAGCTGGATAATCCCAGATATACATTTTTAAAGTTAAGTGGGTAAAGTTAAGGAGATTGGCATGCTATTGGCACAAATTGTCAGAAATGGAATATAGTATACATGAATATGTTTTCTTAATGTTTAATCGCTTGACAATAAGAAATGTTGTGTTTTTTGTTACCTTAGAATGAGCTCCGTCAGAAAAAGTGGTATATAGGTCAGTACAAGCAGCTTATTATGACCCGCAACTTAAAGAGGAAGTCAGGGGATGTGATATTAAGAGTGGGAAAGTACTTATTATTTTCAGTTTTAAACATTATTTATATTATGTTATGTACATGACTTCCAAAAAATACTTAACCTGGTTTTTGGTCCCTTTATCTAAACCGCTGCCATTTCACAGTGTTAACCACATATTTAACATCAAGTAACTTATGTATCTTATGCTCTGGTAGACCTGTTGAGGTAGACAGATGGACAGATGGGTCAAACAAACAGAACTTTCACCCAGGTCACCAGGGTTCATGTCCAATCTTTTCCTAAACAAACCAAGTTGTTATGGTGGCTAAACTTAATCAAACTGCTGCAGTCTGATAACCATGTGTTTAACATCACATGACTTACATCATGTGGCTTATATAACATACTTAAGGTCCGGTATGCCTGTCGCTGCAGATTTTTATCTTTTGCCCATACATCAGAAGGAGAAAGTGCACAGGAGTCAAATATGTCTTACGCTGACACTGTTTTAATGAAACTTGATCAAGGAAAATTAAAGAATAATCACACTATGTACTGATGTTTCCTTCAATTCTGGAATCTTGGTCCTCCGGGGATAGTCTTCAAACCTTCACAGATAATGCCAGAAACAATCAATGCCCAAATACAGTCAGCTTATAGAATTAGTCAATTGGTCAGCAAATCCAAAACAAGGGAAACATGAATGAACAAAGTCTGAGACCACAGCTCAACACCTTTTACTCCCATTCCTCAGGGTCAGGGTGCTGTTGTTTAGGTATGAGGATGTGTTGTTTTATATCTTCAGAGGGCACAGATCCTCTTCCACAGATTCCACCATGTTGCATTGCCATTTTTCTACAGTAGCTCAGAGCAGGCAAACCAAACACTGGCTGTAGACAGGGCCTTTCACATTTCACAGCCACTGTACTGTGCCAAATCCATCAGATTTCCCATTTGACTGAGCTGACATCTACATTTAATTAAAAATGTAATCACTTGCAGGTTGGCCCATGAGAAGGTTTGATAGCCAAGATTTTGCTCTTTTAAAATAAATTTTCCAACATAATTGAAAAAAAAAAGTCAAAAGCCCCTAAAATATAATTTTTGTTCTCAAGAATAAATGATTTATCATATCAGGCTTTTTAAGAAGACCTTTGTTGTGCTTTAGTGAGGCTCTGACAGATTACTGATGACTGAATTTGTTGTTCTCTTGGGCGAAATGTCCTGACTGTGTTTAAAATAGTTGGTGGAAAGTTGCCCTTCTTGGGGCACTTGGGGACAACAGGGTTTCTGATTGAAACTTTGATCATCCAGATTTCATCCGGATCAGATTCCCAGCAGCTGTTTTCTTTCAGCAGCCATAAGCTGACACCTCGCCCCAAAATCGATATAAGTCATGAAGGCCTATAATTAACTGACTACAGTGGCAAGTGCTTTGTTGCACATGTGTCTCAGAAGAGCAGATCACTCCCACTGTGGACTGCAGAGTGGTGTGGGCCTTATAAGACACACATGTCATGCAGAAGAAGGAACAACTTCCCACACAGTCACCTATTGAGCACATATTTGAATAAGTCACTTCATTTGTGCCTGTGCATACTGATGAGACTTTCTTGTTGGCTTTGATTTCAGCCTCAGCACAAGGACTTTTTGGATGTAATGCCTTCCATTGTTTGCTGTGTCACTCTGCCAAACCCTGTTATCCCAAAGGATTGGTAGATTTGATCGAACGATCAAAGTACACTGTTCTATCTGTGAAACACATGGCTATTGAATCTGCTTTATCGCTACATTCTGGTATTTTACCATCCACACTTGTGCTGAGTCTGCCCTGCACACTGTTACACTGAGTGACCCAGATTCTGTTCATGGTTTTGCTGTTGCAGTTTTTGCCTTTGTTGTAAGCGTGCCCACGTTCTATCAGCCTGCTTTATCTGATATCCTTCATTGATCACAATGTTCTTCTACACACCCCAACTTGTTGCATCCTTTGAATTCTAACTTGAAGACGACTTTCACCATTTGAGCTGGGAAGTTGGAGTTTCCCAGTTCCCCTGTTTAAATTGGCACGCCCAGGCCCAAGTCACATTTCTGATGCAAAAAGTCACAAGGACCTCAGACTCCAAGGTGGTTGCTAAACACATCAACAATATATAAAAGTTGTTCATTAGTACTTCTGTCTTTTGTGTCTCATTAATCAGTTGCACACCTTCAGAGTGAAAGAGTAGGTACAACACAGAATCAGAATCGTTCATCTTTCTTTTCTGAGTGAGTGAGGTTTGAAGGCTTATCAATTGCTTGCACACAACGCAACAGGTTATATTTTACCATGTTGCAATTCAGGATAGTTAAAGTCACTATACTCTCTATTTTTATGCTGACTATGGAAGAAAAAGCACTGTGCAATGAGAGGTTTTACATGTAGTCATGAACCCACAGGGAATTAGCACCAACTGCACAGTTGAGCTGTCAAGATACCAACTTTACTGTTTTGGTTCACTCTCACAGTTTTTATAGCATCTTTTTGGCAGCTGTTTGAACTGAAAAAGCTAAAAAAGAATCTGTGTACACCACCTGCTGAGCACCAAACAGCAGAGACACATGGGCTGAATATACTTGCAAATGAACATATAACAGCTGTGGACAGCTGTGGACACCGTGGACACGGAGTAGGTCTGATGGTACCACTTTCTGGGATACACTTGGAAGACGCTTTCCACGCATGTGCAGACAGTATTTTCTAGCTTGTTGTAGCGTAGCAGTCTTGTGGAATAGTCCATCGGCCTGGACAAATTGTAGGAACACAGATGTCCTCACAGAGCCTACACGTACACCCTCTAAATTCAGCTTTAGAGACCAGCTGGTTCCATTCAAATGAATTGCACATTTTAACACAATTTCAAGTAGATCAGCAAAAGAAAATGTGAATGCAAATTTATTTACATGGACTGCCATTATACAATTATTACGACGTGGTCGATCAACAGAGATAAGCAATAGGAGGGATCAAATTTCTAGTCATAAAACCATCGTCCCGTTGCAGAACTGAAGTGTGCAACAAGATGACATAATTTAAAGAGTGCCAGTGAAACCTCAAACAGTAAAGAAAACAGGATGGAAATATGACATTTCTATTCATGTATTAATGTGAGGAGGGTTCCATCAGATCTGTGCGAGTGATCATGGATGTATTATAGAGTCATGGGAGCGACAAGGAGACTGTCAGAGCAGAAACAGCTGATCAGTCTGCTGTTTGCTATGTCAGAATGTCTTTGGAATTTTTTTTCCCAAGAATATGTTGTTGGAAACATGGCTGGAGAGGAACAATTAGCAGCTGAGGAGTCAGATATTTTCTCCAGAAGTTGGTGGAGACCAAAAACCAAAAAGAGCTACAGTTTTTCCTCACCGCTGTCGCCAAGTGCTTGCTCATGGGGGAATTGTTTCAATTGTTGGATGTAAATATAATTAAGTATTGAGTGTGGTCTATACCTATATGTAAGGTGTCTTGAGACAACTTTGTTGTGAATTGGTGCTATATAAATAAAATTTGACTTGACTTGACTAAAAGAGTGAATATTGGACTGACATTCATCAAGAAAAAATATGATTTCAAATGTTTGCTGGTATGTTAAGTATGAATTCAAAAAGTGATATAATGTCAGTGTTTCTGTAAAAGCCCAGAAAAGTGGAGCAAAAGCCATGAAAGATGTGCCGACACAAACTTTCCTCAAATCATGATGTTTGGAGGGAGGAGGCTAGTGCAACTAGGGCACTTTGTTGCTGCCAGCACATATTGTCTACTTGCAAGCTACCTGTTAAAACACACCTGATAACCACACCTGGTTGGAAATATGTTTCCAAGATTTTTCCTCCTGAGTTTTTTATACAAGTGTAAATTTGTGTTATACAATTCAGGGAATACAGACACAAACAATGAGCTTTTCCTCCATTTTGTCTTGTTTCTATTGGCACACATTGTGCTGTGCATGTATCTTGCTTGACGCAGCAAAAAGCTGTTGTCCTGTGAACATAGAAATAGTGGGTTTCAGAGCTTTGTGGTGCCGTTGTTGCATTGTGTCTGAAAGGGCCTTTAGTTAAAATGGAAGTCTATGACTGAGAGAAAAGTTGGTAAGTGCCTTAGTGTAGATATAATCTAAGGGTGACCAGACGTCCCTGTTTTTCAGGGACAGTCCCCGTTTTTGGTGGCTTGTCTCTGGGTGGAGCTCTCTCTGGAAATGTCCACGTTTAGCAGCCTTAAAAACAGATCACAAAGTAAAATGTCACGTGGCAATAAAGACTGGGCAGCAGAGACTGCTCTGCTATGTGTCTGATAGTTTTGTCTCTGTTGCAGTGTGTCTGTGTGTCAGTCTGGTAGTGTCGCTTGTCTGTCTCCCTTCTCTTGTATGCATTATGAAATACAGTGCATTGAACCATTGTAGCTTGATAACTTTCTTTATTGAGTGTTAACCATAGCTTCACTCACTTTGGTACTGTTCGCTATTAATTTTAATTTAATCCGTTTATTTTGGTGATATGACCACCAAACTGGAAATTTCCCGAGCTGTCATTTCAAATATCTGATCACTTTACATAATGCAAAAATACTAAAGGGAATGTATTTTGTTTGGAATTATAATCAATTAAGGACATATTATAACAGAGATTACTGTAATTAATCCCATCCTCTCTGACCCACTCCAGTGTTTACAGAAGAAAAAGATAAGATGCTTCTTGCACTAATTAATTAAATCAGTCAGGTCACATGTCACTGTAGTAACACTGGCTACATATCAACAAAACAGTGTTTCTCAGGACGTCTCTCAAGTTGTCTTGGAGACAAGAATCTTCACACTGAAGTGAGGAGAGAAGCTCCTTCCCACTTAACACTGTGTGCTTCTCATTGCACACATCAGTTAAGATGTGCAGCTGTTCATTTTTCATCTGTTTCAGCTGACTCTGCTGCAGATTATAGAGCTGCCCAGATGTGATGTATTGTTTGCTCAATAAATCTCTGGGCTTTGTGTTAAGAGTCAGTAAAAGCAGCTGCTGCTATATGAACAACAGCAGGGACAACAGAACTCATTATCCCTAAAAAATGTAAGACTATCACGTAGCAGCATTTTACAACATGTTGGAAATAATTAAATAATCACCACCACGGCTGTAGTTTGCTCTGTTCAGCTCCGGCTTGTTATAGTTTACTCTGTTCGTTTCTTCTTTGACCTGATCTTCAGAGGTGAGTGGAGCTCCATGGCTGCATGTTTTTGTATCTCTGTTGTCCTGCTGTAAGCTTTCAGTCAGGCTCCTGGTGGTCTGAGACCGGAACAGAGCAGGAAGTATTAAATGCACATTACCTTACTGTTGTCTGACAACTCTTCATTACACTGATTCCCAAACTCTTTCTTGCATGCCCCACTCCAGAACCTGAAAAGAAAATTCACCCCACCCCATAATTATTTTCTAATATTAACAATAATTGAGAAAGTAACTGATGAAAAATAATTCATGTTGAATTTAAATGAAATAGTAGTTAACATGACAGCATCAGCAAACTAACAAGCTACAAATCTTATTCATTCATCTTTGTTTCACTCTATATTTGTCCACTAGTCATCCACTTTTTGAAAAACACTGCATCTCTCTAACCTGCATCTCTCTGTCTGTTTGTGTCCCAGGAGCATAAGTGTCTCTAGTTTCTCCTCCTTGTCCTCTTTTCTCTCACTCTTTCTCTGGACCATCTGCCATTCTGGGACCTCCAGATGTTTTGGATCTAGACCCTCTTCCTGCAGGAGACTCTGCTTCTTCTCCTCTTGTCTCTCTCCTTCTGTGTGGATGGTAACTTAGAATTTTGCCTCCTTTCTGCATCTATAGTCTGTCCTCTTTCCAGCTCTTTTCTGCTGGGTGTGCTATTGGCAGTGCAACTCATGGCACCATGAGAGCTGCAGAGAGAATATCTATTGAAGATGGTTACATCTGCAAAGACTGTCAGAAGAGAGTGCAGGACAAGACCTAACAAGATCTAACAAGATCTAACAAGATCTAACAAGACCTAACAAGATCTAACAAGATCTAACAAGATCTAACAAGACCTAACAAGATCTAACAAGATCTAACAAGAGCCAAACAGAGGAAATGTTTCTTTTTTCAAAGATGGTCTTATTTTTGATAAATGTTTGACCCAACCATGTACCTGCACCCTCACACACACACACACACACACACACACACACACACACACACACACACACACACACACACACACAAACACACCCCCCACACACAGATACACACAAACACACACAAACAGTCAAAACAGACACAAGTGCACAAAAACACACACCCACATGATCGGTTCATTTTTAAATGCATTTTTAATAAAATATTTTAATACTTTTCATTGTATGAAATACATTTACAGTCTTGTTACTGTGACATGCCAAAGACAATAATTAGTATCAATTTATTGTTAAAATGAAAATGATTTTATCTGAAATGACTGTGTTGTTCTCTCTTTACAGTTTTTTTCAATTGTTTACAGGCAATTTTGCAAACAGGGCTCCTTTTTCAAAATATTCACACAATTATCCAAACACCACACTCAATTTGCATAACTCCTAGATTGTCTGCAAAATGACACACTTCAGTCAAAACATACACACATATTTTAAAAACATACACATATTTATAAATCATCTCACTAACACAGTCTTCAAATGATACACTATTACAGTCAGTTACACACGACTGTGATAAATACAAAACGCATTTGTAAAAACTCCTATTTTAGGAAATAACATGTGCTCGACTTTTTTGCCAGACATTTTTATGTAAGGGATCATTTAGATGACAAAAAGATATTGACAAACCCACAACATTCTTCATGATTACTTTGAGGTATACAGAGAAAGTACACAAATACTATAAACTTACCAACACTGCACAACACTGATGCTGCAGACTGAAAATATTTATTTCTTACTATACTCAGTTACAGTAACATATCAATCAACAATGGAAATTAGAACAAAATAGTAGTTCTTCTTACTATTGTAAAGTGTAGACAAAAATCTGTAGATAAATAAAAATTACTGCATGAAGTAAATAATCCCTCTCTACCTCTTCTTCTCCTCTTTGAGCTCCCCCTCTCATTCTCACTCTTCTTCTTCTAACTCCTTCCATTTTTGTTGAAGACATGAACTCACCTGCTGCCTTTTATAGCACCTACCTTACTGCTGTATTTTCAATTAAGCACATGTGTGCTTCCACACCTGGTGGATGTGATTATCCAGTTCCTTCATTGGTGTGGTCATTGGTAAGCCGGGGTTTGTAATGTAAGGAAGTAACCTCACAATCCTTATCTGTGTCTAAGGTGTGAAAATGCATGTAGAGTTTTGCAAATCACTGTGTGTAATGTTTTACAAAAAGTGTGAAGCAGAGTCTGTGCTTATTGTTGTGCAACTCTAGACACGTGTTTTGCTTCTTGAGTGTAAAGTCTGTTAATTGTATGAAAATTTTCATTTTAGTGTGTAAACAACTGTAAAAAACTGTAAATGGGAAAATTTTAAGTGAACACTGTGTGGTGGCTTGAGAGGGAACCTGCAGAAACTCTCATAACCCCAAAGCAATTCTACTCTTTTTCACAAATAAATTTAACAAATAAATGTGGCCCATTTTAACTGATTCCAGCCCATATTGTCATGATGTTTCCTTGTATTGTAACTTTACTATTAGCTACTCCTGTCCACCCTGACCAGAGGTTCTGAACCTCTTGTAATTTTAGGCCCACATCTGATAAAAAAAATTGTCAGGGCCATGTTCCCAGATTAATGTGACATGCAACATGACAAAAAGGAGAAAAAATAAACTGGGCTGTGACAGTTTCACCACATTCAGCACACTGTGGTTTCGGCTCAGCATCGCTACCTGCATCGCTACCAAGAATCCAGAATACCTCCAGATGTGGTCAGACAGATCTGATCACATTCTGATCACACAGCATTTACACCTGCATTAACAAATGTTCTTCCTTATGTGGATACTGATCTCATTCTAACACCTGGTGTAAATGGGATGTTAATGTCTTCAGGGTCATATATCTGCACCACACGCTTTAGAGCCTTTACTACTGCAGGGTTGTCTTTCTCATCACTTTCTCATTTTGTGTCACTGCATCCGAGGGAATGTTAACAGTGATAAAACATGTTTGTCTCTATCTGATGCTGTGCTGTGATTGGCATGGTGACTTTTGCAGAATTGAAATTCAGCACTTCAATTTGACATTTTTTATTTGAGAATTCTTCAGCACATTTAGATATAAATATAACTAGCATTGTAAATGATCAAAAAAGTGGCCCAGTGATTGAGAATGGCTGCTGTTGCCTGAACATGGCCTTACTGCATTTCTTTCTGTCCTGAAAGAATCATCCATCATGCTGCTCCACCTGATGCTTCTGCCTTTTTTTGTTCCACATTTAAGTTTTGTTTCTTCAACAGATCTGACGGTCTAAGGGCAGAGACCGCTGTATGCTGTATGGAACATAAAACCCCTGAAGGCAAATTTGTGATTTGTAATTTTGGGCTATATAATCATTTTTTAAAACAATTATTACATTCATTTACAAGCAAGGAGGCTACAGTTGTGATCTGTTATTCTGTGTGTCCTGGAAGAACAGGGATTCAACTGTGAAATAGTAGTAAATGAAATCAGCGTTGTTATTGCAGTCAGGTGTGACTCTCTGATCACACTGTGGCAGTTTGCCTGTTTCTACACATAATGTTTGATTTTTCAATATCAACATCAAAACTTGACTACTGTTGATGTTCTGGGTCCTGCTCTCCATCAGGAGTGCCGTCACATCCTCCAGCGGGGAAAGAAATGTAGATACATTAAACTGCACATAGCAGCCAGAAACACAATCACTTTTTGAACAACTGATCTTTTAAAACATTTCTTTTTGCATAAAATATATGTTGGCTATATGTGTGAACAGTCTGATCTCTTTTAAATATCTTTGTGTGTGAGCCAGGAGGATCACCTGAGCTGCAGACTGAGGTACAAGGCTCCCTCCTATTGGCCGCAGAGGGAACAGAACATCACTCAGAGACCTGCCGTCACAGGCCTCATGGAAACCCTGTTACAGTTACAGAAAACACTGGTGCATATGAATTACACAATACTGAATCCTGATTGGCTGATAGCAGTGAATGGAGGCTTAATGCTGCAAACTTGTTGGAAGGATTTAGTTGTTTTATTAAATGAGGAAATCAGAACCATAGCTTGGTTCTGAAGAACATGATGTTATTCCTGGACATAGAAAAGCCTGTGCGAGGAAAAAAGATCAAATATTTCTCATCTGTAATCTTAGACGTCTAAAAACTAAAGTGAAGTGTAAGACAGGAAACCCTCCTCTGTCCTTGATGGATTTTCATTCTAGAAAATGTGACATCTATATTACAATGATACATCATCTGTTTTATGAAATCACAAAAAATCTAACTGAACAGCCTCTTTTCAAATGTGAAAATGAGCGTGCAACAGGAAATTCATCATGGACAATGTCTCTCCCACTCTGTGATGATCTGACCACATTCAGTGCAAGACTCACTCCACCAAGATGCACTATTTATATACAACGATGCACTACTGTCTGACAATACAATTCCTGTGCATCAGGTACAATGCTCACTCTGTGCAGTAATCTAAATGTACACAGTTGACTTGGCATGACAATAATCTGCAATAATTCATTTATTCAACGTACTATAGCAGTTTTATTTATTTACACTGTTATATATTGTAGTCTGATGCACATTAGTGCACATAATTCTTGAGATTTGCTGTTTCTTCTATTTTTCCAAGATATGTAGTAGACTATATGTATACACACATTAGCTGCTACAGATTAGAGGTGCCTTTTTTTTCTTACATACTTATATTAAAACATGCATTTCCATTTTACTATTGTGTATACTTTTGTTATATATTGTAGTAGAATGTACATATTTTAAATACTGATTTTCTATTGTTTTGATTCCTCTATGCTTATATATTTTCTATTCTTGAATGGGTGCATGCGGATCAATAAGGTGTTTCTGATTCTGAAAATGAAAAAGTTTGATAATTACAAGTGAATTTTAATATGGATGATATAATTATATGCTTATGCAGTTATTGTTATATGATGCACACATGTTTTATTTATTAATGATTTACTAATAGCATTCTAATGCTATGGTGCTATGAATGATAATGCTGGAAATTTCTTTATACTGAAATATACTGAAATCAGGTCACTTTTGTATCAGAAACAACAGAATTTAACATAAGGAATCATGGGAACTTTGCCAAAGTTAATTTCATAGAGATGCAGTTGAACTCTGCCTGGATTCTGAACTTCAAATTAAACTTTTCTTTGAATATATAACGCTTTAGATTTTTAATGATCATATTGTAATCATCTAAAGTAAGAATAAAATAGTAAAATATGAAATAAAAGTTTGGATATGTAGACAAATAGAATGTAAGACAATGGAAGCTTCTCAGTTTCTGCTGTTCAGCAACTGAGGAAAGAGAACTGAAAACCTGTACTGTTACATTACTGCAGACCTGCTGGTGTTAAAAATACTTAAGTAAAAGAACAAAATATTGTCCTAAAAACAAACAAACAAACAAACAAAAAAAAACTGCTCAGAGTATTAGTTACTTTTTAACCCTTGATGTTTAATACATCATCAATGGGAGACATTCAATCAAAGTCTGAGTCTAAATGACTCCTGATCCTACTCTGTTCTGCTCACACTCACCACATTTGTCCTCAGTCTGTGTGTCCTGGTTTTCATTGGCCTGTTTGTGATCGGATATCCTAATTGGCTACAAAAATGCAGATGAAATGTGTGGATATTAATTCAAATTATAGGCCTAGTTAATTATGATTTTGATATTACATAGTGTGATGCATACTAAAATTAAAAGTTCAAGTACCTCCTCAAAAAGACTAAATTACAGTAATTTGAGTAGTTGCTTCCAACCCTGCTCAGGTATTGTACCGAAGTACAATGTCAATGAACTTTAAATTTTATGCCATTTTATACTCCCACTCCACAACATTTCAGATAGAAATATTGTGCTTTTTACTAACACTTTAAAAACACATGATCTACTTATCATATTTTACAGAACTATAGTGGGATACAAAGTCTAATATTGATCATTTCCCCTGAAACTCCAACACATTGACAAACTACAACATTAAAATGCTCTCTCAGGTGTGCCTTAGTGATGAAAAGGCAATAATATCATATTATACAATGACATAATACTGTGAAATGATCCAGTCTGAATAATGAGTACTTTTACTTTTGTTACTTTAAATACATTTTGCTGAAAATACTGAGATAACATTCTGTGTGCAAGACCCTCACCTGTGATAGAGTATTTTAAGGTATGTCTTATCTGAGCACATCTTAACCTGGGACTCAGCAAACAGACAAAACTTAAAAAGAAGAAAATGAACATTTTTATCGTAAGAGCAGTCAGGTTTATTAAGAGGACAGCAGGCTGTAATATACAGTATCCACACAGTGAACAATACGGAGATGTTGCCGAGAACAGCAAACACGCTCCATGTCTGAGATAAGGCGTGAACACTAAACAGAGAGATGAAGATAAAGGCTGCTGTCAGGTGGACGCCGAGAATGATGCATTCAGGAGCTCACAGCGAGTCTGTTCATTTCTTGTGACCCATTCAAATAAAGACAAACTGTATATGTGAATAAAACACACCATATTTACCCACAAATTACTATTACTGATATCAACAACACTACTACAAGGCCTTCTGCTACTACTGTCACTACTACCAGTAGACCTACTACTACTCATAATTAAGATAATAATCTTTCGTTATGAAAATATTCCGTCTTGTGATAAATTATTCCAGACGAGCGACAGTCAGAGTTCATTTCTTCTTGCGTGTTGATTCTGTAAACTTGCATGTGTTTCCTATTAGAACGCTTGGGGAGTGACAGATTACATGTAACAGGGTTGTGTAATCTGGATACAAAAATGTAGCTGTATGCCATTACAGTTGCAGATTAAAAAAAAAAAGACGTAATCAGATTACAGATACATTTATTAAAGATAGGGATTATAAACAGGATTACGATTTTTAAAATGAAGAACAATATATACAGTCCACAGCTGATAATTCATTATCATGGCCTCTAGTGAAAATAGAAATGCTTCACTGTGTGGAAAATTCAACATTTTCTGTCCGTAAATCATTTTCTAGAATCATTTTAAGACAAGATGTTCAAATTCTCTGACGTCAGCTTCTTAAATGTGAATATTTTCTGGTTTCTTTACTCCTCTCTGACAGTGAACTGAATATATTTGAGTTGTGGACAAAACAAGACGTTTGAGGACGTCATCTTGGGCTCTGATCAACATTTTTCAACATTTTCTGACATGCTTTGGACCCAAAAACGAATTGATTGATTAATGGAGAAAATGGTTGACAGATTAATAGATAATGAAAATAATTGTTACAGGAAAGACAGGAAAAAGTGACAAGATCGTTGACTAGATTAATTAACCAATTAAAATGGACACATTTTTTAAGATAAAAAAAAGTCAAAATTCTCTGATTCCAGCTGAACTGAATCATTTTTCACAATTTTCTGACATTTTATGGACCAAACAACTAATCAATTAAATGAGAAAATAATCGACTGATTAATCAATTAGCTGCAGCCCTAAAACACTATATTAGGCTAAACAAGTTCAATGTATTTTATACTGCAGTAATCCAGAAGTAATGGGAAGTAATCAAATCACTTTACTGTAATATTGTGATACTTGGATGACGTTACTGACCACGTGTTTTAACGGGTAATTGGTAACTGTATCGAAATACATTTTCCAACCCTGCCTATTAGTTACAGTATATGCATGTGTAATCTAATCTAGTTTACTGTAGATCCAGTCTCTAGTCACTTCCAACCTGAAGTGTGTCCCAATAATGACGCATCTTAATTATCTGGGTCCAAGATTAGTATTTAATAAATAAGAAAAACATTAAAATGCGTGTGATGTCGCAGTGTTGCAGATTAGCGCTACATCACCTGAGTCATTTCCACCGTGACGCAGTGAAGAGCAGCGCAGCGGTGTCGCCTCAAACACACCGTGATCCTACATGAAGGTGCAAGCTGCGTGATGCTGATCAGTCATTTTATTCTAGAGGTGGACATGATGATCCAGCACACAGAGCTTCACTCTGTCAGACTGATGTGGGCTAAAAAAAAATCTGATGTCAGGATGTATTGTCTTAACAATTTTAGTATAATTTCAGAATATTTATTACCTTATTTTGATCTATGTGTTATTAACTAGGACTGCACTAATATCCATTTTAATTATCGATTAATCTGCTGATTATTTTTTCTATCAATCAGCTCATCATTTGTCAAGTCTTTTTTTTTTTTCAAATCACAAATCTGTCCTCTTTTGTCAGATCCTTGAATAAGCATAAGGAACAACCCACAAAGAACAAGAAGGACACCTCAGATCTGTCCTCCAGGATGGACAGACATGCAATCTGTCAACAAAAAAGTGTTTCAGCAAAGTCTTCAAATGTCTTGTTTTGTCAACCAACAGTCCAGAACCCAAAGATGTCCAGTTTCTTATTCAAACCAGTGTATTCACACAGGAGAAGGTAGAAGCAGCAAATCTTTGACATTTTAGCTTAAATTAATCAGTTATCAAAATTGTTGCAGATTAATTTTCTGTCTATCCAGTAATCAATTCATTGATGAACCATTTCAGGAAACTATAAGACATTATAACTAGGGCATAACGATTGTTTTCATTATTGAAACCTTAAGTCTAAAAGAAATAGTTCATAGAATTGCGAAAAATGATAATTTCTCTAAAGTGATGTCTTCAAATTGTTTCAAGGGCTCTTCATCTACTGTCATAAATGACAAAGAAAAGCAGAAAAACCTCACATTTAAGAAGCTGGAACCAGCAAATGTTTGACATTTTTGCTTGAAAAATGACTGAAACTATGATAGTTGGCAACCCATTTTCTCTGGATTGACTAATTGATTAATGAGCTAATTGTTGCTGCTCTGCTGTTGTAGGATCACTACAGCTCAGTTTAAACTGGATTTATAATCATCACCTTCATGTTTTGTTGCAGGACGAACATCAGTATTCCTCAGAACAGAAACACCATCTGGTTATAATAATGGAACATTTAAAAATGTGTCAGAATACAATATTTTAATGATCTGAGTTGTCTTATAATTCAACAGTTCTTTTAATATTCAGATCCACTGAATAAGAAGAACAATACATCAAACAACCAGTAAACTTTCAGTTACACACAAATTAGTACAAGTAGGATTAGTAGCTTCTAGACAGCACACACACACACACACACACACACACACACACACACACACACACACACACACACAGCTGCTCTCCTCTTGTTAAATGCTCAACAAGGTCAAGTTCAAGGACGCAGCTCAATGAATGCTGGGTAAAAGCCTGCATTATAACCACCTATGATTAAATAATTGGCTGTATTTGAGTTAAGAGCAGGGCGGTGTGGTTGAAATGGATAATGACGTATACTGTTTCATCATATGGTGAAAAATGTGTAAAATAATGACATGTTCAAGATCCAAGATTCAAGATGTTTATTGTCACACCAGCTGGGATTCTCCATTACAAAATGAGAGTAAATTAAATAATAAAAGAATACAAAAAATATACAAAAGTCCTAATTCAATAAAATATGAATTTATAAAATAAAAATAAACCGTCATAAAATAAAAATGCTGTGTAAGAAGACATAGAAGTTATAGAACAAATAAATAAAAAAAGCAGTGAAAACATTGACCTGTGTTGCACCAGTTATACATTAGACATCAGGAAAACCTACAAAATGAGTTTCCAAAATGATCACAGTTATTAGTAATGCTGAAGTTTTGTTAGAATGAGATGAAAATGTTCTGATACACACACTGAAATCATTTCACCAACTTTTATATTGAAAACCTGCCCACAATCTGAAATGACATCACGTCCTCTGTGATGTTGAAGATTTCACCGACACAAAACAAACCCACGCCGCTGCCGTGTCGCCGTCTGGGAGACTGTTGCTAACTTGGGCTGATGCTGGTTTTACAGTAATGATACTTAAAATTCCAAATGAAACTGCTGTTCATAGGGAATGTTATCATGGCTCATCAAGAAACTGGTCATCTTCTCATCTCTCTTAACTTCAAATATAACTTAACAAATGCTCTTAGTTTATGATCAAAATTTCCCCAAAATTATTAATTTAGACAACAGAATTTAGTAAAAAAAAATGATATGTTCATCTCATCACAATATGATTCCACTAAAAGTTGATAATAAGTATTTCTATTGAATTATGTGTGCAGTGCAGCCATAAAATCAATTTATACACTCTTCACTTTGATCAGACTTGGTGTGAATTACAGCAGAATTACCAATAATATGATCTTCATACTGTCACTCTGAATTAAATCATAGAGAGTATTTAGAGATGATTAGCATTTCAGCAGTGAGCAATTCTGCTGGTCCAACTCATTCCCTTGGTGTAAGTTCACTTTATTTATTAGGGTTAATTCTTAATTGTTTAAATGTATTTAATAGGGTTGGGTCCAACTTAGTTTGATAGGTTTGATCTAACTAACTTTACAGCAGAAAAGTTGATCCAATAAACGCACATAAAACATTAACTCACTGTGGAGTCTATTATGTCCACTATCTAATGCAGCCTGATGCTGTTGAACTTGTGAAGTCCAGTCTCTGCTGCCGGTGTCCTCTCAGTTACTGAGCCCCCACACAGAGAGAGCCATGAAAAGTGTTCAGTGGTAAAAAAAAAAAAAAAAAGATATATGTCAGCAGCAGCCAGCGATGATCATCAGGGACAACAGGAGCTCACATCTCTCAGATTGTAGGAGGCTGAGTCAGACTTCTCCTGTTAAGAGGCTGGACTGTCCCATTTATGTGAGATCTAAAATAGTCCCCATGTACACCACCAACAAACACACAACATGCAGAGGTCAGTCTTGATTTACGGTGAAATGTGTGTGAAGTAATCTCTGTTTAACCTTCAGCGCACCACTGATAGTAATGGGGTCAGTGATGATGGTGATGAAGGTTTTTTGTAATATTGTGTTGTCCAACTTAGGCTGAGTTACCCAGAGATCCTGATCTCAGGTTCACTGTTTGTATGAAATGTTTTGCATCAGTCCCTGATCCTGAAACTCTGTCTCGTAAATGGAGGCTGAATCAAACTTTTTGTTTCTACCAACCATCAGCACCATGAAGATTACTCATCTTTACATGACAAACTCAAGATCTTTGCCCCCTAAGTAAGTGAACGTAAGACATAATTCAGGGAGTGAGTACTGATGCCAGGATGGAGGCAGCAGGCTGTTTATTAACCCACACAACAGTTTGCCCTTGTCTCTGCTGGTGAACATCAAGAAGATCAGTCTACAGAAACTAACAGTCTGCCGGCTGCACCGAGCTTCAATTTCTTCAGTTTCATGAGCTGCTTTCAGGCAGGCGTCAGGTACGGCTGCAGGCACTTTAATGAGCTGTAGTAATAATGAAGAATGGAGCTGGATGAGAGGCTGGCAGGCTGCTGCTGTATGCTGCATGGAGGCGGAGCGACAACCAGGCTGCACAATAGCTGCAGGCACACACACACACGCAGAGGTTTACATGGTGGCCTTTTTACCCTTACGCTCTCTGAAAGCTGAGCTAATAAAAGTTCACATATTATAGTGGAACTTACAAATGAAAATTACACAATTAAGCTGAAAAATCCCAGTGATATTCCTTCCTTATGTGGATTTGAAGTGGAACCACACGTTTAAAGTCTACATGCTGTATATTATTATTATTATTATTATTATTATTATTATTATTATTATATCATATTATATTTTTATCAGATTTTCTCATGTATTTTTGTGTGTTATAACACAGTGTATCACACACACACACAGTTAATTATGAAAGTTTGGAATCAATAGTAATAATTACTTAAGTCAAGGTCCACTTGCTCACCTTTTCTGGTGCTTTCAACTGCATCTTATAATCTTCCTCAGTGGATGGAGTTTGCTCAGTTGAAATGGCTCAGTCATCATCACATGACCAGGTTGCATGCTGAGGAAGACCATGAGATACCCTCTGAAAGCTAGCAAAAAAACTTGTAAGAGGACTTTGAGTTTATTTATTTATTTATTTATTTACTTACTTATTTACTTACTTACTTACTTACTTACTTACTTACTTACTTACTTACTTACTTTATTGAAATCATATTTTGTTCACCTTGGCCTTGGAGACACAAAATCTTAACTCAGGGTCCACTTACTCACTTTTTCTGGGGCCTGAACTGCATCTCATGGTCATGGTTCTCCCCAGTGGATGGAGTCATTATTACATGACCAAAGAATGGAAAAAACTGATTTTGTTCCTGTAGTAACATGCTGAGGACAGTGAGATACTGCTAAAAGTTACAAATAAGGCTGGTAAGAGTACTTTGGGTTTAGCTTTTTTTTAGCGATATTTTATTTTCCTTTCAAAGATGAAAATATCCTGCATATGAAGTAAACTTAACAGAATATTTTTCTCAAACAGCAGCTTAAGTTCATTGGACTAATGGGGATCGAGGTTAAGAAATGAAGAAATCTTAACTCAAGGTTCACTTTCCAGCCTTATCTGGTGCTTTCAGTTGCATCTTATGGTCTTCCTCGGTGGATGGAGTTTGCTCAGTTGTCACAGAGACAGGTCAGTCATCATGACATGGCCTAAGACCGGAAAAACTGACTTTGGCCCTGTGGTAACATACTGAAGAAGACCATGAGATGTTCTTTAAAGCCACAGACAAAAGCTTGTATGAGGGCCTTGAGTTCTGTTTTGGGCCAACATTCTATTTTGTTTACAGAGATGAAAATATCCTGCATATGAGACTTCATGCTCATGGAGTGTGTACATGAGCCATTTGGCACTGGAATAGTTCAGTTTCAAGTCAAAGAAACTGAATATTTAATGGGGCTTTTCTAATGGAGGCCAAAGGTCACTTTAGAAACAAACAAACCAAAAACTTAACTCAAGCTCCACTTACTAACCTTTTCTGAAGCTTTGTACTGCATCTCATGATCCTCCTCAGTGAATGGTCAGGTGTCATCGTCACATGACCTAAGAAAGGAAAAACTGATTTAGATTGTGTGGTAACATGCTGAGGAAGACCACGTCATGCTGCAGAAAAAATGACTGATTTGTTTAAAAGCATGAAAATATCCTCCATAATGGGCTTAGCCAAGTGTAAATGAACCATCTGAAAATTCAAGTCAAGAGACAATATTCTTCTTAAACAGAAGCTCAAGTTCATGTCAAACTAACGGGGGCTGAAGGTCACTGGAGGCACAGCCCAGCCTGATCAGCAAACACAGACACTGATTAATATTTATTATTCTGTTTTTTAAATATTTTTGGCTTTTATTTTACAGGATTTCTGAAGATATGACAGGAAAGGGGAAGAGAGAGAAGGGGAATGATAAGCAGTAAAGGGCTGCAGGCAGGAGTCAAACCCACAGTCCCTGCAGAGGACACTCCTCCAACTGAGCTACCACACCACCCCGATTTATGTTATTTTTAAAGGGAAATTAAGATTCTAACTTTCACCTCTGCCACATGAAAGATGAAACATCTGAAGAGTAGCTGCATCCTAAAGACGCTGTTAAGAGGAGGAAAATGAAAGAGAATGAATATGGAATCTGCAGTTTGTCTCAACATGAAATGTTGAAATCTGGGAAGCTTTCACAGCCACCCAGTCAATATAAAAAATACTTTCACATTGGTGCCTGTGTTTGCACGTCATACACTATTTCACAATAAAGTGCAAAAACAAATATTTTTTAATTTTATTCTTACATATGAATGAACATTCCTGTTGTAAAGAACTTGGTCAGATAATTTCTGTATGCTGTCCTGTGTTTTATTAAAGTGCCTACACGTTTGTCCCTCATATTAACACAGGTCATTTAGTGCATTTGGTTTTGGTTATATTGTAAATTACCCCAAAATAGATTTGAATACTATAATTAGAATGATCGTGGATGCTAAGACAGATCTCAAAGCCTTCTGGAGAAAAGAGTTTAACACAATACATAAAAAAAACAAAAAAAAACAAATGGGAATCAGCTAAAAATTTAAAGAATAGTATAAAAAGTATGAGGTATGATATAGTGTATTACTACTAACTCATGAATGTGTGAATCAGAATCAGAAACTCTCATGAATCAGAAACACAGGTTTTTCCTCTTACTAGTAGTGATGTTTATCCACTTAGGTTTTTGGTGTGAGTTGTAGAGTTTGGTAGAAATCATCAGTAGAGATGCATTCACTCCCATATAATGAAACTAGGTGGCTTGTGATGCTTCAAAGCGTCCTAAAAAAAATATTCTCAAAAATAAACTCAAAAGCAATGTCTTTTCCAGAAATTATGACAATCATGTAGGAAGTATTTACTCTCTAAAGCAAAATCTACCAGAACTACTTTCTTTCTTCTAGAAAGCTTTTCTGGAATAAGGCAAATGCTACTGTTAAAGCTTATTATGGGATATGCTGTTTCAACAACTGTGATGCAAAAATTCTGCTCATGGCCTGTAACAAAGCTATAACAAGTATAACAATACATCTTTGATAAGATTTGAAAAAAAAGTAGATCATTTTACATGAAGCATGACACCAACAAGTACCTGAACTGTTAAGTTAATGAATCACTGACAATGACAATGATGAGGTGTCTGTACTGCTCCTGACCACTGTTTTATTGTTGCTGCCGTTGTATTTGTTAAATGTTGTCTGTTTGTTGTGTTGATTCCCTCATCACTTTAAATTCATCATCATTTCAGCCTGATGTCCAGGCTAAATATTCAGTCTCAACAGGAAATGATCACACTGAGGATATGAGACGCTCTGATGTTTTGGGTTTTTTTTAGAAAGCAGATGTGATGTGATTATTATCAGCTGTCCTCTGTTGTCCTCTCAGGGAGACAGCGATGATGGACAGATGGACAGCGGCTGACTGGTACTGATACAGATATTAGAGAATTTAAAAAAATCTGATATTGACAACTTGGCCAATATTCAATTCAATTTAATTCAATATGCTTCGTTGACATGAATGTCTGGTGAACAATATTGCCAAAGCACAGGGCACTGACTGAACAGTCATCTGAACAGTGAAATATCATTGGTATTTTTAATACATATATATGAGATGATGATGATTAATTGATGATCGATAAATCAGTTGTTAGATTTGGTTGATCAAGAAAAGTTCAACTGATCCACCATCCAATAAAGATCTGAAATATTATTTTTATGTGTGTGCTCCACATGTTATCTGACATTCAAGTATATGTGTTTAATATTTGGGCCTTTACATCTTTTTTATGTTTCACAGGCTGCTGTCAGGAAATATACAATATTGTTCTGTGGAAATAGAGCTTTGACTGAGGAGGTATAAGCAACATTTTTACTTAAAAAAAAGATTAATCAATTAATTGAATTGAAAACTTCAATTAAAAAAAGGATAAATTAAAAATGTACTCATATACAGAGATACTGATATACTGTAGATGATAAAGCTGTGATAGTCCAATATTGGGCCGATAATACCGGCCAACTAATATAACATTTACATTAATACATTACTGAGACAGAGTCAGTCAGAGGAGAACTGTTTCCTCAACATGAGGGTTTGAATGTGACATCATATTGTGACTACATGTTAAAGTGCAGCACTTTGTAAACCCGTACACCCCTCGTGCCATGTCCAAAACAATGCATGGTTTTATTGATCTTATCGAATATAGATTAGCTTGGTATCTGGTCGGTATTTAAAGTGAAGTCAGATACCTGAGTCTTCAGTCGCTCTCCGTCTTCTTCCAGGTACAGCACGCACACTCGCAACATTTTGCGTCTTTTTAACCTCACATGTAACGTGAGATGAAAAGATTCTATCAAACTGGGCCCCAAAGATTTCGGACACAGCAGATCCGAACATGATAAGAATGCTGCAGTGACGGTTATGTTTCCTTTAAAAGGCGTCAAATACTGTGAATTTAATTTATTTGACTAATTGAATATACAGCTGCATTATTGGAAAAAACGCAGGCAGGCGCCCAGTTTGAAAGTGACTCTGAGTGAGATCAGCACATCCGCACTTCTGTTGGCTCTTTGACTTTCCAACAAGAAATGTTCCGAAGTTCCCCTGATCCTCCGGGTATAAATCACTCAGTCACTGGGGCTGTACTTCTCCACAACATGAAGGTTTTTTTTATTGCATTTTCATTTCATCAAGCATGAATTTCAGCTTTTTTCTTACTTGTATGAATTTGGTATATTTAAGGAGTTCAAAAACAGATAAAAGCCAATAAACTAACACCAATTTGATCGATATTCCTTTGATTTCACAGACTGTAATAATAATAATACAAATAAAAACACGATTTAGGAAAAGTAAAAATAAAATATACGACTGAGATTTCAGCAGCTCTCTGGCGTGAACAGTATAAACATGATTTATTTATTTTTTATATTTATTTTAGTTTTCGCAGGTGAGCTCTGTGTTCGCGCGCGTCGTGAGGATGAATGAAGTCTTTTGAACTGAACTGGATTGAACTGCACGTGCGATACTTAAAGCAGGCTAATTAATCAAACGTATCCTAAATTAAAGAGATAAAATAATATGTGCAAATGGCTGCAGCAGCGCACTGTGCTCTAATTGATCGACAGAGATTTAATCATTAGATTTCTTTATATGAGAATTAAATAGCGAGATATTATAAGGCACGGTGCTGCCAACAGCTGACTGTATTTAAATTAACACTGACATCAAATGAGGTCGAAACAAATGAAGGAAGAGAATCACTGCAATTTAACACCGGAAATTATGAAGCATTCATTGCTTTTTGCATGTATGATCAGTGATTATTATAATTTTTTCCTGTTTCGTAGATGATATCATTTAGTTTACAGTATATAATTCCCTTTAAAAGTTTGATATTCATCTCGTTACTGAATGCACAGGGGGGTTCTGAGTGATTATACTTAAAATAGGCCAAAAAATAGGCCAATCACACAAAATATATTGCTGAAGATAAAATGTTCATATATAAAATTAGCCTGCTGCATATTTGTCCAAGTGTATTTATACATTAATCAACGTCCCAAAAACCTCATTGCTCCTGAAAACAGTGTAAAATGATCAGAAGACATTATATCGGCAGGTTTCCTCTGATTCCTCCTCGGATCATTTGTGAAGTAAGGCTCCTTTTTTGAAGAGAAATGTTTAAAAAAGTATTTTGGATTGTGTTTCCTTCAGTCTGATGAGTGTGATCACATCCTATTGAGTTTAGTTAATGATCTATGGACAGTCCAGTTAACATGTTTGTCTTTGGACTGGTTTCACTGGTTATACTGGATCGCACCGGTGCCCATCAGAGGGACAGCATGGCGTCTTCCGTGTCATCTGCACGGTAGCGCGCGCGCACACACAGCTTCAAGCTTCAAGGTGTGTGGTGGCCTTGAACTTGAGCTCATTACATCTGTCTGTCTCTCTGTCTGCACCCTCCTCCCCTCCCTCTTCGTCTTTCCGTGTTAAACTTGACCTTGACCCTCGGGGGCCAGTCTGACCCCCCCAGCAGTCCACACTATGGGAGAGAGACTGGCTGTCTGGGTGGTTTGTGCGGATGTTTGTCTGCAGGCTCACAGCGCCTGAAAACTTCACAGACAGTTCAGCGCAAAGCTTTTCGGCCAGTTGGTGTCAGGTTGGTGTTCATTGGTGGCCTTCATACTGTAACACACACACACACACACACACACACACACACACACACACACACACAGAGGATAAAATCACATGTACTCTGCTGCTCTGTGGAAATCTTCTAACAGCTTCACACCATGTTTACATCGCTCAGACTTCTTATGATCTCTTGTCAATAACTCCGTGATTCCGTAAAGCATTTTTCTCAAAACCCAAACAGTGTCTTACTTACCGTTTTATTTTATTTTATTTTATTTAAACCTGAAACCTCATTCTTGACATTGGGAAACTGGTTAAAACAAAAAGAAAAAAGAAAAAACAAACAAACAAACAAAAAATCCAAAATGAAACAGACAACTAAAAACTCACTAGCCAACTATCTAAACAAGCAAACATATATAAATTATTGGGACTGCTTACTCTTTCTGGAGCTTTTGCATCTGACGGTTTTCATTAGCGAATTAATTTTGCAAAACGAGGAACTTAGTTTTTTTTTGTTTTGTTTTTTTTAATTTGTTGTTTATTTCATTTTTGGAAGACTAAATTTACCCCTATTTGCCAAAAGTTTGACCTATAAGAAGATAATCAGACAAAATAAGGAGCGCTGCACTGGGTCAAAAGAGAGGAAAGAAAATGTAAAAAAAAAAAAGAGAGAGAGAGAGAGAAGAAAGAAAAAAGAAAGAAAAGGCAGGTGATCTTCAATGATTGGTCAGTCATTAGATAAAATAAAACACAGTTTAATTAATCCACTCCATTCATTTAATTAATTTATCCAATTCGTAGATACGCCAGCGCGCTGCGCTTCACAGAGTCTTCATCAGGGCACAAACGTCTTTGATTTTTCTTCACTGTGCTTTCTTCAACCCTCACAGTTAATAATTAATCTTTAAACTCACAACTTTTGATTTCCAAAACGTTTCAAATGCTCTTAAGTCGATTTCTTCATGTTTATTTTCCTTCACTGCAGTTTGCCGTCTCATCTTAACAAACTGTGTTAGGAATTCAACTTCTTCGAGGTTCAAACTAAGTAGTTCTGGAGATTAATTTTCTCTCACTGCGCGCTCCAGAACACACATCTGTGTGTTTACTGCCCCGCTCTCCTCCTCACTGCTCCCCGCTGCGTCCGCCTCCATCACCTGGAGCCGCTTCACACCTGCTTTTCCTTATGTCTACTGCTGGATAGCGCTGAGAGAGAAGCGTGGCTGCTTTTAAAATTCATACATACAAGAAATATAGCGTAGTTTACATATATTTAACAACATGGACTTCCCCAGCCTTCATAGTCCCTCAGAAAGAAGAGAATAATCACAGCAGTGGTACAGCAGTGAGGATTCTCTGATGGAGCAAGCAAAAAAACAAATTAAGTCAACAAATATATACTTAAGTAAAATATTATCCTTCTTTTTATAGCCATTAGCTCAGAATGGCTCATTTTTTTACCTGCTCACTCCTGCTGTAAGTTTCAGCACGACAGCGCGTGTAGTTGTGCTGCGCTCAAGCTGCTCCAACCACAGAGAGCAGCCTGTAATCTTATGGTTTCCACAGATACCAAGACTGTGTAAAATAATGACTAAAAGAAAACAGTTTGAAACAATGCTCAGTCTACATTATTCCATTTGAAGTCATGCGCAAAAAGATGCGTTTCACAGACGCACAATCGACCAGGCCACTGAGGAGATATTTGATGACCATCGGGCTTCAGGATTTTCATATTACCCTGTTATCAGTCACTTATTTGAACAATGAATTATGTTTCCATCGGTTTATGTTCAGTAATACTATTTAATGGAAGCTTTAATCATAAAACCAGACACTTGTCGTTAGTTGATGTAGAAAGTGACAGTGTGAGCGCACCTAGAGGTTCATCCCAAAATACTTTGAAATTCTTCCGTTCCAAACAGCACCAGGAGCACTTTGAGACCTTCTCTCAAATAAATTCAAACCCATAAGCAGCCAGTGAAATGATTACGCAAATAACGCGGCTCAGAAGTGCCGTGAAAACCTTTCCGGAGCGCTTTGAACCAAAGCCATATCTCTCCAATCTTAAAACGTCCAAATCCCATCCATAAATCCCACTTTACGCTTCCTTCAGTCAGCTGGTGTGAGAGAAACGCGCATAAATTCAGTCAGAGAAATGTCCAAGCGGGTACAATTATTTTAATAATATAATGTTTCTTTTGAAAAGCTGGAAATACTCCTGGTATGTTATGATTTTTTCATACTTTTATGACAACGATAAACTTTTTTTCCATGCATTTGGCAGCGCCGGTTATAAGTCTTTAAATGTGTCCATAACTCCGTGTAATATTAATCTTTTTACACCAGAGTTTAAATAATTATAGGTCATAGTTAGAAGAATTAAATATATAATATGCAAATTACTTGTAGCAAAAACGTACATTCTCTTTTTTCATCTTAAATGTCTTCCTCATTTCTTTTAATTTACTTATATCCAGAGATCTACTTACATATTTTCACCCTTGTTTTGACTGCAGGTGTATTCACACTAACTAGACAATATCTACCCAACATTTATTGTATAAAGTGGTTCAGATATTGGGAATTAAATTTGCATAAGCGCGTGCTCCCCATGCGTCTTTACGCACAACACAAACGCCTGTTCAAGTGATTTATTTTTTGTTTCTAAACTCACAGTGACACTGTCGTTGTTCCTGACAGCCACACGAGATCAGAGACTTGACTCTGACATGATGCAGCTGCACGAGAAAACGCGGCTGAACCGCTTCACGGAGCTCGCTCTTCTCGTGCCACAGCTCGAGGCTCATAAAAATATTTTTTCTTTGACTGACAATCCCCAACAAGTCTCTTCTTCTCCTCCTTTTTTCACTTGTCTCATCACGTGATCATCCGGTCTCATCCAATGGACACGCGCCCTCCCGCCTCTCCTGCTCTCGGGGGCTTGTTGCGTCAAGGCTGCGGCTGGGATGTAACTGGGGCTCCGGACGGTTACCGGGCGTCTTTGCCTCCGAGCGAGCGCCGTCACTAAACGGTGCAACAAGGCAGCGCACGCGTGCTATGACAGTGCGCGTGACGGTACATGTGAATGACCTGAGCAGCTGTGTGTGAGCACGAGAGCCAGCAGTACCAGTTCACCTCATCCAGCAGATGTAGCAGCTGAGCGCGCGGGAGCGGACAGAGTCTGAGAGGAAACGGCGACGAACGGAGGCCAGACCGGGAAAAGGAGCGCCTATGACCGCCTCCCTGGTCCTCAACCCTCGCTGGCCAGCGGACACGGTGATGTTTGTGTATGACAACAACCTGGACGACCTGAACAAGAACATGGAGGGGCTGGTGGGCAGCGGCAACTTCGCCGCCAGCCAGTGCCGCAACATTATGGCGCACTCCGCAGCCGCCGCGGCTCTAGGCGGCCACCCATCCGGCCTGGTGCACTCCTCCACCGGCTACTCCACAGTGGACGTGTCCGCTTCAGGCTCTAGCGAGACAGGCGCATCTTCGGGGAAGCAGTGCGCAGCCGGACCGTGTCCAGCGGCCGCCGTGCCGCACCAGAGCTCCTCGGCCGCCACCGCGTTACCGTACAGCTACTTTGGTAACGGCTACTACCCGTGCAGGATGGGGCGGGGTTCTCTCAAGTCGTGCACCCAGGCGGCCGGAGCCGCGCTCAGTTCGCAGTACATGGACACAACGGTGAGCTCTGAAGAGTACTCGAACCACCGAGCCAAAGAGTTCGCCTTTTACCACGGCTACCCCAGCCCTTACCAGTCCATGGCAAGCTACCTGGACGTGTCGGTGGTCCAAACGCTGGGCACTGGAGAGCCGCGCCATGATACCCTGCTCCCCATGGACAGCTACCAGCCCTGGGCTCTGACTAATGGCTGGGGGGGACAGATGTACTGCTCCAAGGACCAGGGTCAGGCCGGACACCTCTGGAAGTCCGCTCTGGCTGGTAAGACACATTTTTATTCTCCTTTAAAACCACTTGTGTTCAGTTTAAAGTGTGTAGAATGATGTGTAGGCCTGCTGATAGACAACATTTAGTAACGTGTGACAAGCTATTAGGAAGAAATTATAGACGCTTCTTTTATATGAACCGATCTCATAATATTATCAATAATTCCTGATAATTAAAAACAATTTGCTTACGTTTGGAATAAGGAAAGGAAATACGGCCAGAGGGCAGATTCTCTACAGACACACACTTCTACTGTTTCATAAGTGATGACTGAGAGGAATTATTATTAATTAATATTTGTCTCATATATCTATACTTTGCTTTTTTCAAAGCAAATTCTGCACAGTATGTCCTTAATATGACTAATAATCACTCCACATTACACAGAACTGTGGCTGATGTTAATCACAGTTCAGGTCTGAGAGCGTTTTGTGCAACTGGTGCGTAAAATTAAAAAAGCCGTTTTGAGCTGACCATCAGATTGTCACAGTGTCACTGTATTAGAGATGAACTTTGTATTCTTATCGATCACTGCAGAGGACAACAATGTTTAGATGTTTCTGCCTCACTGAGCTCGTTACTGATGGGCCATTTATTAATCAGAAGGTCAGATTTTAGCTGGTACCGAGAGAAGCGTCTCATAACCTGATAATTAACTAATTATCTGGTGACTAATGCTCGTGTATTAACATGGCGATGTAACACTGAACATAATTATAATGATTTATAACCATCAGCACATTGAACTGGGTTTTCATTTGTGATTTGAAATGAAGGCCGGTGTGCTCATTTTGGACGAAACAGTCTTTATTTATTTTTCACACAGAGAGCGTTTATGCAGTTAAATGTACATTTACTAAAGCTACACAATCAAAAGAGGTTTAAGTTCATTTCCATGTGCATACAGACATATGAAGGGTATATTTGAGGTCAGATCAGCTGCATGCTCGTGCTGCTTGCAGACAGCAGACATCCACCATGTTGTCTGTCTCTGTCGCAGGAGGGATGTCCAATCAGCTCCAAGCATAAGGTCGCTGTCTTCCTCGTTTAAGCTGCAGAGGCACTAAATGCAACACAGCTCACTTGTGTCTGCGTTACACTTTGTTTGAAACCCAGAAGTGCGTCCCTCAGTTCGCCTGTCTGTCTGCTCTTTGTCCGCTTTCTAACAGATGTGGTGGCACACCAGCACGACGGCTCGCCGTTCCGCCGCGGCAGGAAGAAGCGGATACCGTACACCAAGGTCCAGCTCAAAGAGCTAGAGAAAGAGTACGCGGCCAACAAATTCATCACCAAGGACAAGAGGAGGAAGATCTCCGCCGCCACCAACCTGTCGGAGCGGCAGATCACCATCTGGTTCCAGAACAGGAGGGTGAAGGAGAAGAAGTTTGTGGCCAAAGTGAAGAGCAGCGCGCCGTAGCGTGCGGACGCTCTAAGTGAAGGAACTTTGGTGTATTTGCGAGTTATAGATCAAGAATGAACTGAGAGAAATCATAAGAAATGGGGGGAAATAAAGAAACTCGTCGTGGTACTCCTGACGGACTGTGCGTACCCGTGTGCGTAATGGAAGAAAAAGACGAATAAAAAAGGACAAAAATGACAAAATAAGTTGAGAGAAAAGAACCAAAGCCCTCTGTTCAGAGGCAACATGTACATACAGCACCTTCCTGCCTGCTTTGATGTAACTGTCTGTCTCCTGTCTGTGTTTTACTGTTTCTCAGTGTTGTCCGTGCTCATAGCCTATTGCCGAAAACACACTATTATGCTGTTCATATTGTTTATATCGCCTGTAAACCAGTAATCAAAATATAGTGCAACACTTAATAAATTCTTTTAATCCTGATCTAGTGTCCAGTAGGTCTTATATTCTTAAATTCATCACTGGTAGCTTTGGATTCGTGCGCGTAATTTGTTTCTGGTTGTCTCTTGCGCCAAACTATGCCCGTAAAATGTGCAAACACGTCCGCATTTAGTTCATATCAAAGGCTGAAAGCTGATACCCGCAAACTGGACAAATAGAGAATGAGGATTCAGATTCCTCGTGCTGATTAAAAGTGTTTATGAGACTGTGAATTCATATTTGGATCAGGCCTCCCTCTGGAGCATCACCACAGCAATGATATCAATGTCCTTCTATCATTTCACAGGCCAGTATAGACCCGTGTGAACAAAACCTCCTACTAATCAAACCCGACCGAGTATTACCAATCTTCATGCTAAATGTGAAGCCGCGAATTCAAAGTAAAACGCAGTAAAATGTCTTATGTGGGATTTTTTTCTCCCTCGTGTGAGGGTTTGGTGTCAGAACTGTTCGGTCCTGCAGCTGCTCGCAGTATCTCACAACAATCAGGAGCTCGTTCTGTAAAGTCTCATCAAGTGTAGAGACACCCAGCGCGGAAAAGTAGATTCTAATATTGAGCTTCAGAGGAGAAATAGAGTAAATATATACATTCTACTTACATGAAATTAATTTGAATTTTTAAATAAAAGCCACAATTAATGACACCAATTACGAGTATGATTAATTACTAACTCAAGGTACGATTAATATATAAAAATTCCATTGTACAATATTTATCTTGATATAACAAACAAACAAACAAAAAATAATAATTCTGACTTGAAAAAATGTCCTTTAATAAATAAGAAATATTATTTGTACAGCGTTTTTGGCTCATAAAATTCGTGTTTCCGCCTAACTTAAATTGTTTCTGCTTCTCTTCTTTAATAAAAATAAAGATAAACAGCTATGACCCAAGCGTATGCAAAAATTGTCATGAATTGTCTTCAGCAGTGAATGCTTGAATTATGACTACACAACTGCAAAACAAAAACAATTCTGAAAATTCTTTATTTTTTCATTTATTTATATGATAAAAGCGAGAAGCAGGCGTTTATATTTTTTGGTTTGAAGTTGGCTTGAATAATTCACTAAACACACATATTATTGAAAGTGCGCAAAACTGATCGTGATTTCTAGCTTTAAAAGTTGCATATTAATTTATTAATAACATGCAGAAAATACAATCACAGCGAAATATTTTGAAATTAAAATTGAGCTGAATATTTTCCTACATGTGAGATTGTGGCAAAGAGAGCAGAGACCCAGAGGGGGAAAGATATAGAAGAACTGTAACGCTACGTTTTGTTTTTGTCACTAATGCGCAAAGACGCTGCGCATCGAGGAGGAACATCTCTGGAAGAGAAAATTGCGCTATTGTTTAGTGCGTCCTCAAGTCTCTCTCTCTCTCTCTCTAACTATCTCTCTCTATCTCTCTCTGTGTGTGTGTGCGAGACGGAGAGAAGCCCTTGACCTTGAGAGTCACGTGACCAGCTATAGACTCGGCTCTCCCTTGAGCCCATTTACGACAGCAGAGCGTTGTGTTGTCTGCTCTGATAGAGACCCCCACCACCACCACCATCAACAGCAGCAGCAGCTGTTCATGGGTTCTGAACTTTCCCCAAACACGCTGTTTCTTCAAAACGTGTCTGCAAGCTGACATCCAAACACGAGGTGACCGTCACAGGCGGCCGTGCGTCATGTTTGATAGAATCATACAGTCCCGCATGCTGCTGGAAAGAGCAGGGTCCTTCTGTTGACTTGTTCAACGAATGTGATTCTTTGCATCCTGTGGATGATGTCCAGCCTGACTGGAGTCCATGACCGTCTCATCAGACCTGGAGACTGGATCACTGCTGCTGCTTATGTTCATTTTATTTTTAATCCACACACAAAAAAAATGACGCATCACATTTTACAAAATGCATGACACTTTCCTCAAAACTTGTGTGTTGTTGTCCAGGTTGAAACTACACTTTCAGAGTCATGTAGAGGGCTTATACATGTTGTACAATGTCAGAAACAGGTTGTGAAAATGAAAGGGGAAAATTACATTTTTTTGAGCAGTCCGCATGCAAAATGACTCAAAAGGTTCAGAAGTCTGCGCAGCATCAGCTGAGCTCTGAACGCAGCTTTTATCCCCTGAAATACAAGGCACACACTTTGGCTGTTTTTCCACGCGCAGTCACGCAGAGTGTCAGTGGCGCGCGTCATTCAAATGATCACAAATCAGAGTCTGAATCTTAAATGTTCAGCACTGAATCATGAAACCAAATTATTTCTAATGTGCGCATGCTCCATTAAACCTCTGCATTATTTCTATTGTCCAAAGCAAGTGTTTGACATATATTTAATGGCTCACACTGTCCGGTTCGGCTTTAAGGTCGACAAACAAACCTGCGCCAAAGCGTTGCGCACATTCGAATTCATTTACATAGAATTCAGGAAATTCACTGTAAAGTAGAGCCTGAGCAGTACTGGATTTCTGAAGCCGGTACTGATATAAAGGAGAAAAATATTTATTTATCTATATAGTATCCAAAATGACAACAGGGCACTGAAACAGTTAACTTTCACTTGTATTTTTTTTAATAATAATTCTGAATACTATAATGCTGCCTTAAAACGATAAACAAACAAAATGAAACAAACAACAAAAAGCAATGTCAAAAAAATACCAGACAACATATATGCCAGACTGATAGAACTGTGCTCTGACAGTATTGGGCTCCTAATATTGACCGACCTATGTGTCCGGGTCTACTGGAATTCATGTTAAGACTTCATTCTTGTGATGATATTTCACAGGTTTGACTCAAACATTAATTTACAGTCCCAAAAAACATTTTGGTCTGCATGGAGAGGCTCAGGTCTCCTGCGCTGTTTGGCTAAAATGACAATTTAAAAATGAAAAAAACATTTCACATGAGTGCACCACTGCATGACGGGAACCATCGGGCTGTGCGACTGTACAGGGAAAAAAATACAGAAACCCTGAATGTTGGTGTTCAAATGTGAATTTGAACACATTTTATATCCTATTAGAAAACTGTCTTTTTGCGTGCTAATTTACATTTTCGATTGTCAAACAACCAGCCGTTACTTGTGTTCAGATAATTTCTCCCAGATGTCACCTGGTGAATGTGAAAGTCGTAATGTGCTGCTGAGGCCTTCTGCAGTTTGATGGAAACCACATAATGTCCTTTAGATACAGTAAGAGAGACGAAATGCGCATGTGCACGACGAGTTACATTTATGACAGGTACGCCACGTATGAGAGAGATAGAGAGAGATAGAGAGAGAGTTACTGTAGGTTTTTAATTAGTCCTCATTTATGTGTCTGTGAATATAGAATATTAGGACTTGCTGAAAATATGAATATTGTTTTATTGGCTGTGGTAAGGTGGTTAAACAGCGCCAATATAAAGTTTCAGGTTCTTTTAAAAGTGAAATCAAACTTTAAAGTTTATAACATTAAATATTAAACATTAAATGAAATGCTCAGCAGTGCTACTTGTGCTTAAAGCAGGAGCAGCAGGGCGCAGACAGCTAGAAAATCTGAAGAATAGAACAGAACAAAATAGAACAGAATATGCATGTCATGGCTGATTTATAGTTTCTATCGGGCAAATATTAATTTCGAACAGATGTAGCTATAATTTAAAAAAGAAGCTGGATTCCAGTCATTGTAAAACCGAATTCCATTTCCTCTGTGTGTGTGTGTGTGTGTGTGTGTGTGTGTGTGTGTGTGTGTGTCGGACCGTTAAACATTAACATTGAACTTGACAAACGGCGGTGTGCTCTGCTGGCCTGTTGACTCTCTTTACTGCTCCGTCTCTGTCCTCCTTTAAAACCAACAATACTGACGGAAGCCCTGAAGCTCATAAAGCTCGTTCTCCCCTTTAGTCCAAATACCAGAGAGGAGGAGGAGGAGGAGGAGGA
>JAJHUR010074515.1:0-25400 GCA_027495735.1 Lutjanus campechanus
TTTTTTTTTTTTTTTTTTTTTTTTTTTTTTTTTTTTTAATAAAACCAGCCAAAGACATTTTGAGTTTTTCATCCACCAGAAATGAAAACTGCACTGTTTCCTGCACCCGCTCCCTGGCAGCATGCAGCATTAAACGTTGCGAGGAGAGGACTCTCACAGTTCAAAATGTAATTGTTCATTTCAACCCTCCTCTTTTTAAAATGACTGCGGCGAATAGGAGGTGCGAGGGTTATTATCTGTTATCTGGGAACATAGCGAAATAGTGTGACTGAATAATAACTAAACAACTGACACAATGTAAAAATTTCATTATCAGTGTATTAAAACAAAATTGTACCCTAAAGGAGTCCCCACCACAGCTCCGAGCAGCCGACTAATTATGTTTAATTAAAAGACAACAGATCAACAGAATCGTTTTCATTAGGAAATTATTAATGATTCCACTGCAACAATAATTGATTGCACTGAGCCACGCGATAACTCCGGTACGGTCAGGCTGGAGTGAGCCGGGTGGAGAGGAGTGGCTGGTTTAGGCATTTGGCAGCTGTTGAGTAGCGTGTCTTGTAGCTGAAGCTTCCACATTAGCAATTGAGGAGAAGTTGTAAAGCTGGCTTTATGGAGAGGAGGAGGAGGAGGAGGAGAGCGTGCGGTGGGTTAAGGACACTGAAATCCAAATCATACGGCGATCTTAGAGGACTTAACCATCCCACACATGTATTTAGTACCACAGGGATTCATGCAACATACAAACACACACATTTCGGTGCACATACTCTTATTATTTTCTCCTACAAACATATCCAAAAGGGCGTTTTCTCTCATTTTTTCCCTCTCTGTCTTACTCCCAAGCATATAAACTGCATGCACACACACACACGCGCACACACATACACACACACTTTGCTGCTGCTCCATTCAGAGCCATGTGAAAGACGTCAGCTCCAGACGCTTCCTCCGACAGCCTTTTATGTGCATTGTTCTCCCGCCGCGCAGGCAGTTTCCCTGTGCTAGACACTATACCACAGCCACCAGACACCACATTCTGCCACAGCACCCACATTCGCTGCGAAGCAACACTCGCGCACACACAGACCAAACGCCATTACCGAACATTTGCATAATGGCTGCTGACACATATATGTCCATCTGCATTCAGCTTAGACTAAGCCTTAAGACAAAAACAACAATACGGGGAGAAAATGTAAAAGAAGTGATGGGCACTGATGAGGGACAAGACTGTCCTTTTCATATGCAACTTTACGTTTTATAGCTGTGGTCTGTGTATATTTTTTTTGTGTGTGTATGTGCTTGTGTTGTGTGTGTAGCCGGTCGTCCTTGTATCAATGCCACGGAAGGTGTCAGGCTAATGAGCGTGGGCTGTCCTTAGAGCAGGAGGGTTTGGGTTGTGCCATTCACTCTGCATATTTAAATGCCTTGTAGAGCTTAAGTAGGCCCACTTTTCCATGTCAGGGCAGCGTTCAATCCTGCTGCGACCATTAATTATGATACCATTGTGCTCCAGTGTGGCTAATAAGAGTGATGTATTGCACCCTCGTGGCATTATAATCATGTGAGTGAAGTACCTGGACTACACTGAGCTCGCTTTAAGCACCGCGTTTAAAAAAAAAAGAAGAAGAAGAAGAAGAGGAAGAAAAAACAGTGAGTGAAGAGGAAGCTTCTTCCCTCCTCTTAGTCTCAACTGCCAGCTGTTAATGCTGCTACATGAGAGGGTGTCACAGATTTAACTTCTCTATAATTGTATAATCAATGGCGAGAAATGCTTTGGTATTGATCATGCAGGGCAGCTGATTGTGTGAGTCAGGGAGTGAAGATGCACATATACTCAGGGTTGGGGAGTAACAGAATACGAGTAATGACAGTTTGAATTTTTAAAAAATAGATTACTTGAAGGAATTACTTTGTGCGAGCGCAGTGCACCTGCCTCACAGCACATGAGAGGAGACTCACAGCCAGGACACTGTCAGGATTGTGTACACCATTGAGATATATGAAGATGGACGACATGAGAGCTCCCCAAAAGTGAAGCCAAAACATCTCAATCGCCCCCTTGTGGCTGGCTGCAGTATAGGTCATAAATTCTGCCCCCTCCATTTTAGTAGATGGGACATGGGCCAACTGAAATATCAAAATATACATCAAATATATTTTTCTCTAACATGATTTCTGTTGTTTTAGGTAAGTCTTATCAAGGTGATGCATGTTCAAGTGCTCATTTTTTTCTTATGAGTCTGGTTTTAATTGGTTATACGAGGCTATAAAAGGGGTGTTTCAAGTCATTACTGACAGCTGAGCTCTGCTGTGCTCGTGATTGACTCGGGCAGCTGTGCGAGCAGGGACTCAAAAGCACAACTATTCCAAATGACGTCACTAGTGCAAGGTGGCAGCGCTCGTATCAGGGATATTTTGGCTTTATTTTTGTACAGTGGGACCTACAATGACCTACAAGCGATCAATAAGGTTGCATTAAAGTGCAGCGCAAGTTGTCTTTGCCATCAATCAAACTGCTTTCAGACTCTACGTCCAATTTGAAGAAGCACCTTGAGGCAACTTTAAGTCCTCTTTTTCCCTGCTAGTGTGTGTCTAATGTTAAGGATAGAGGATGTTATATACTGTAAATATTGTAAAGCACCCTGAAATTGTGATTTTGGGCTATAAATAAGTAAAATTTGACATGATCTTACCCAAACTGCCTATATGTGTTCTAATTAGCCACAAATACAAGCCGTCAGTAACACTGGTGCTCTATGTGACCTGTTGCCAGATTGAAAGTACAGCAATATTGTGATGCGACTTTAAAATTAGCGTATTTCAATAAATATATTACATATACTCAAACAAGGGGTCTGGGTACTACAATGAACGGCAAAACTATGCCATGTTACATGGAGGCTCCATCATGTGAACAAGACAGTATATCACTTCACACAGAGTCAGTTGTAGCCCATTACACAATCACTCCTTCCTTTCTTACCCATCAAAACAAAAGCCCCGGATCGAAACACAGCATTATCTGCTTGATCAGCGCGGTGCTGATGTGATTGTTTGCTCTCAAACAAGGTTTTGTTGTGGGTGAAATGGAAACATTATTGGACGTTCGGCCTTTTGTGGAATTACTGATCGTATACCATACAATTGTTAAAATTATGGTACAAATGCAATAATTATCGTACATCTGGCAGCACTCCCTAGTGACAACAGCAAAGACTCTCTCCAGTGAGGTCATTCTCAAAAGCAAGTGTTACCTACATACCAACATATTAAAGTATTATAAAAGTGATCTAAAGTATTTAGAATATGTTCCTGAACAGTAATCTAATGGAAAATGTTACATTTCAGGGCTTGTATTCACTGATGTAAACTTCCCAAAACTCACGTATTGACAACAGTCTTTCATGCTCACAATATTGCAAGTGCACAGGCATCAAAAGCAGATATGAGTCATTGTTTTTGATCCTTTTTTTTCTCTTTTTTCATCCATATACACTCTCCCCTATCTGCACTCTGTAAGTATGTTGTATGAGTTATCTGCATCGCTTTCGCAGGCGTCTTTGAACACAGAACTGGTTAAGTGGATTTTGAGGAGCTGCTTCTTAATATTTGGAGCATGTCTCCACAGTGCTGAATGTGTTCAGTACAGATGGGGAAGAAAGATCACATTTTATTACATTAATCACTGCAAAGTTAATGTGATTATATGTACTTTATATTTCCCGTCTTAACTTCCCTCCCTTAACGGCATAATCAATGACCGTTTTTATATTCATTGAAAAATTCTGCGGATATGAAAATAAGCTTCTGCGAGGTTTTTTTTTTTAATCTACTGCGGGATCTTGAGTCAGTAATTAAAGAGTCCATTCTGTGTGTGTCTTCTAAAAGCCCTTAGCCCTGCTTTTAGGCCTGGGTATGATGCAGCCCACCGCCCCCATCTCTGCTGTGGTAAGTAGGTGTGAAAAGCATTGTCAGTGTGCTTCAGGATAAAGCCCTGCTGTTGGATGCCATTGGTCAGAGTCAACCCCCCCACTACACACACATACACACTCATGCACATAAGATCCAGGAGCAGGTTGAGAAGAAGAGTGTGTGTGCGGGAGAGGATGTAGGGGGGTCGTGTGTGTGTGCATGTGTGTGTGCAGGGATAATCAGAGACAAAAGCTGAGAGCCAGAGAGAGGGGCCTTTCTGCACATCCACACAGCTTTTTTTGGTGGTGGTGGTGGTGGCAGTGGGGTAGGTTGGTGCCTTTTTATCAGGCTCGAGGGGGGTCACAGTGTGTGTGTGTATGCGCGTGTGTGTCAGAGAGAGATGGAGGGAGAGCGATAGAGGAATCACTGGGGTGGAGGGGTGTTTAGATCGTCAGTCAGCGTGATGGAAAACCACACGGTTAAAGTCTCTCTGAGGGTTGACACAGGACTGCAGCGAGTGGAACTAAACAAGTGAAACTGAGTCTAGGTGAAACTCTGATGCACTGAGGGGGAGAGGAGATGATCACGGTATGAAAAAAAAAGCCCACGGTGAAGGGAAAAAAGAACACGACAGCGGAAGAAAAACACTGGTGCAGCCTTGAAAGAAAAACATACAACACCGGCTGGTACGATGATACCGCTAGCTTGGAGAACAATTCCATTCATGCCTTCTAGTGGCTGGTGGAGCAGGACCCATTTTTCCTTTGATAATGTATACCCCTGCAAATCAATTTTTAGGCTGGGCAAAACATAATCAGATTTTCCCTGAAGAAATAGCTCGACACATTACGAAATTGTTTTGCGGGGTCGCTGCTGTGTTCATGCAGGAGAACTCGGCGATAACCTTTATACATACCTTTGCAGCTAATCCATTTTATTGATTGTACATCCACCTGCGTGGGAAAAAAAAACACATGGCCCTGTAGTCTTTAGAGCGCCGTATCAGTGTGATATCACAGTTTTTCTTTACTCATTGCAACACAACTGCGAGCCACCTCTAGCATTAGTACCTTATCTGCGGGTTGTTTTATCACGCTATCTGGTCAAGGGATCTGAGCTATTCTACCCCTCTTAAAGTCAAATGCCAGGGGTAAGGACACTGGGATGCATGAGGAGGGTTCAACAATGAGCTTTAAATGCGGAGCTGAAGCAATTTTGGAAATGTGATACGTGGGTAAACTTGTGAATAATCCCGCTAGGAGTGAGGCTAAAACATGTTTTATCTTGTGTTTGAATCATGTCGAGACTCTTTTAAAAAGCTGCAATCAAGTGTGGTTCAAGATGTCAGAGAACCCAAAAAGTACGGTTGTATAAAGACTGTCCTCAGCAGCCAAGGCCAACGTAGTGGGAAGTTTTTATACTAAGCCTGGAGACTGAGCATCCCATCCTGTTTCCTACCAACAGTCAGGTTTCTCTCACACATGATCACGATCTTTTACTAATATCGATCAAGCTATTTTAGTCGCCTAAACTTCACTTCCATTAATGATCTTTGCAACAACTTCATAACAACAACCAACCTTATTTGCCAGTTAAATATGAAGAGTTGTTTCCCTGCTGCAAGTCAATCAATCACCAGACAGGAACAGTGATATTGGACAGTTGTGCAAACCATCCAGATTACGTCCGTATAAAAAAAAGACATTCTACACTGTGTGTGCATTAAGGATAAGGAGTCTATATAGACCTTACTGAGCAGATCTGGTAACACTTTTGTCAATGTCATTGTTACATTCGGTCTTTCCGCTCTCACTTACATCCAGTCAGTCAAGTCATACAGGTTTTACTTTTGGGAAAAAGACAACAATGTTACTGGATCAGTAGTTGATATCAGCAGATACGTTGAGGTAAGGTATTGGAATAGGTGTTGGTTGAGCAAATTTGGGTGAAGCAATAAACTATAGTTAAAGGGAAAATTCAACACTGTTTGTGTCTATGTTCAGTCAGTGTTGATGGTCAGTGTAATCAACTGAATCAATAAATTCATCAGTGTGTGCTATACTGACTGAAAAAGCTGAGTTCTTGTGCTGCAACATGTGCTGTTCCTCCTGCATCCAGTGATGTCATAGTGATAGTTGGCATTAAGGAAGGACTGCAGGCTATTTCAGTTTGAATTTCTAGTCTTGTCTTTCTGGCCAAGGGGTGTGCTAGATGGATATTTTTGTCACTGAACATGGGCATGGACATTAGATCTAAGTGTGCAATGAATCCTGGTACATATAAGGCCTCAACTCACCTTTTCGGTGAATATAGGACACGCTGAAGAATGTATTGCTTCACTTGACTACATTTACCATCAATACTGAAAAGTGCTGAATTGTCTATTGAAGGTACAGTAAGGTAAGTAAGGCAAGGCAACTAAAAGACCTTGTTAAGGTCAGGCAAGGAAAACTCTTGATCAAGGTTAGGGAGGGTTGTGATTGGGGTTAGAAAAAAAGGTAAATGTTAATTGCATGTCAAGGAAAGACACAAACTCTGGTGTCCTGCATTAAAGTCTGGTGTGTTACATGCCCACCACCCCAACCTCTTTTCTGCCTGACTACATATAGGGCACACCACTTCCTTCAGTGCTACTGTACGTTGGGAACGGACATAAACTGTGAGGTGAGGACGTAATTCCCAAGGATACTGAGCTTCTGATTGTGTTCATATGGGTTCTTTCAGAGGGCAGTGACAAACAACCTGTTTTGTCATTTAAGTTTGAGGACTTTTTTTTCTGAGTTGGGGTTACAGTTAAGTAACAGTGTAAATTTTACATGTTTAAGATTGTTAAGACTTAAGTCTTGTGTCCGTCTCCACCATGACAGCAATATTGCTGCTTATGAACTAAACCCTACCTCCTCTAGGTTGCTTTAGTGCCTGAGCTCTGCTGACCTCTGCCTGTCGGCACTGGGTGACAGAGATGGGTGCCCCTGTTCCCTGTGTGCGCTCACTGTGTGTGCGCCGGAGAGAGAGGGAGAGAGAGAGTGGACGGAGCGGCGGGCGAGCAGACAGGCGTGCTGTAGGTACAGTAGTGTGGAGGACTAGACATCAGTGTCGTCCAGGTCAGACAGGGCCATCCATTCTCTAAGCCCCAGGGAAGAGAGAGGGAGAAATAGAAGGAGAAGGAGAGAGAGTGGAAGAGGGGAGTGTGTGCGTACAGAAAAAAGAGAGATGGTGAGGAAGGGGGGGGGGGCACTGATGCACTGTTTCTCTTAACTCTGTCAAAGCCACTCCATTGTGCTCCCCCGTGCAGTGAGTGGAAACCAATCTGTCATCGCTCCACTAGCCAGCGTACTAGGAGAGGGCTAGACTGCTGGAAACACAAGTCTATTCAATGTGAAATGTAACTGGAATCTGAGCCCTTGGATAGCTTGGATTGAAAAAAAAAATTGATGTAAGATTTTTGAACCCCGCTCTCCCACAGACTGTGAAATGGAAGCCGTGAGTACAGTATTTGGGTCTGCGCGAGATAGGTTTCACTCTCGTATCTCTCCCTTTTTCACGGAGGGGTGATTGACATGTTTTGTTGATGGAACTCTATCCAAACCATGTGAGGTTTGCATAGGCATGAAGGGCTCAGTTAAAACCTCAGACAGACATCCTCGCTCGATATTACCCGGCAGAGTTGGCCTCCTTTGTTTAAGATTTGATTTTTTTTTATTTTTTTTTTCTGGCATTAACAATATTTAGACAGTCACAGTCACAGAGGAGTGACGGAGCAGCAGAAACAAAGTCTTCAAGTGGGGCTGGGAAGATTTCAGCATTCTTTTTCCCGAATCCAGATCCATGTTTTCCTTACACCTGTTACCATTGGTGGACTCTGTCTGAGGGGCAGGGGTGAGAAAAATAAAAAGGGCACCAGCTCTATGCGTTGACCCTGGATGCGCTTCTTCAAATTTTGCCTACTAGAAAGACACCCTAGAGTGCACTTCATTATGTACTTCATCATGTTGTCTTGGACATTGGTTCAGGCTAGAAGGTACTTTATCACATTTTGTCCACTAAAGGGGCACCTAAGAGGGCACTTTACGGCATTTTCTCCACTGGAAGGGCACCTTGGCCATTGGCCCAGGCTAGAGGGCACTTTATCATGTTTTGTCCACTGGGAGGACACTCTCAATGGTATCTTGCCACAATTTGTCTTCTAGAGGGGCATTTAGGTGGGCACTTTACCACCTTTGTCCACTAGAAGCCACATTTTCTCAACTGGAAGGGCACCCTAGAGGGCACTTTACAACATTTACTCCACTGGTAGGGCAGCCTCAAGGGCTATTTATCATGCTTTATCCACTAGAAATGCATTCTAAAGGGCACTTAAACACATATTTCTTTCCACCAGAAGCCACATTCTCCCTCAGCCAATGTTTTCTCCAATGGAAGGGCACCCTAAGGGGCAATTTATCATATTGTCTTGGACATTGGGTCACTCTATAGAGGGCATTTATCATGTTTTATCCAGCATAGGGGTGCCTAAGAGGACACTTGTGCAGCATTTTCTCAAAGATGGGGGCACCAGGCCTCTGTCTGAGTCCACCAGTGCCTGTTACCTATAGAAACCGAGCATCACCTAACCAGCTCAAAAAACATGGCCACCTTTCTTGATGCCCTGAGCTCACTAAGCCTGCATACTGTTGAATAGTAGCTACTAATGCTATGTTCCGATGCCATTTGGAGTCACTTCTTCCCCTCTCCTCACAGGAATCCCCCTCGCGCCATTTTCTCTGTAATCTCCCCTACTCCTCTCTCTTATGGGGTGGCTCACCCGCTGCTCCCGCCACTATTTCACAGCCCCTCTCCTTCTTACAACCAGCACCTCCACCATTTTAATCCCTTTGACCCAAACCCTGTGTGTTTCCCTGTATCAACAGCTCCTGGAGATTACATCCTGCCTGCCTCCTCACCGCTGCGTGCTTCAGTCACTGTGGCTGTAGCTGGCTAGTGCATGCTAGGGTCTTAGTCAGACACTGCTGGGTGTGATAGCCACTGTGGCTAGTTAGCTTGGTCGGGGGTCGGAGCCAGAGTGCAGACAGCTGGAAGAGGAGTGAAGCTCGAAGAAGATCCACTGCGGCAAAATCAGAGCAGCATCAGAGGTTTGGGACCCATGCCCATGCTTCAGAAGAGCTCTGGCCTCATGTAAAAGTTTTTTGGGTTTTTTTTAGTGAAAAGAAACATTGGACAAAATTAATAATGAGATTCAAATGAATGAGCATTGCTATTTGATCATTTCTCTCAATTTTAGTGTCAGTGTTCTCTTGAGCAAGGCAGCATTGTGCATCTGCTTTGTTGGAGCCATTCAGCAGCCAACAGTTCAGGCCAACAATTATTCAGCTGTGTTGGAGTAATTGAGTCAAAGCATAGAAAAGGGCATTCTCATTTCACATTCCCTGGAGGAAGAGGGATAAATCTTAATTGTTTTTGGTGATATGCTTAACTGTTGTTTCAGGGTGCACTGATGGACAAGGGTTTGATGCGTCAACCATGAACCACAACGTCCGTGGTTCAGTAAAGGACATTTGTTAGTATTAGTAAAGGGGTAAGCCGGTTGCAAGTTCATTCAGTCGAAGGGTGCTTTCACGAGTCAAACTCTGAACCAAGATCCAAACCAAGATTTTGTTTTTTGCAATCAGTTTTTTTTTATTGTAATTCAGCAAACATTACAAAAAGTCTAGACAGGAGCGCATCTGACATTGTTCAGTTTTTTCCAACTGAAACCATCTCTTTCCTTCGGACAAAGGTTCGGCTGCATGATCCGGTGGTCCAGGTGGAGGTGTCACCCCAGAAATTTTGGTTCAGATCAAGCTAGAGAGTCTGAAAGTCCAGACTGAACAACATCTGAACACATCTTTTTTTCATCTTTGTTTAGTTCCATTTAAGCTAAAATTGAGTCTTTGGATGAATAACCCCAGACTGAATCACCCGGTAAAGGATGCTGTACACATTTGCTCATCATGTCATCACATTACTGAGGAATCAAACCTAAGTGTAAAATACAAAAGTGCCCCACAGTGATGATGGTGCCTGCTTACATTATTTTGTGCCACTCCTATCTTAATAATGCACTAAGACAATGATATCCGTGACACTGGCATCATATTGCAAGCATTCTGAGAAATGGAGCGTCTCAGACATTAAGGTATGACAAACCTTGCCAAAAGCTCTTATTTTGGCGGCAATTCTGAAACTGTGAATCATAGAAATAATCTAGCAGTGTATACTATGTGCTACAAGTGAGTCTCAGTCCCAGGTTGCCAAATACTGACACTTTGGGTTGGTAGAATGTGTTCAATGGTATTTGACAACCTGGAAATGAGACTCAACAATCAACTATATTTCTCCAGAATCGCCTTTTATTAAATATGCTCAATTTTAAACACCAAAGATGCAATTTCTGTCAGAACTACGTTAACACTCTACACACTAAAAGGTCTCAGAGGGACCAAAACATTTGGTATGATCTGTAAATTGTGATGGTGAGCAAGAGGAGTGTGCTGCGTCCTCTTTTCTCAAGGCAGAACTGTGGTGAGATGTGCATGAAATAAGACATGTAGGATAGTTCTATTGAGTGTGATGGCGCATCCATCAAACCGCTGAATAAAATCTCAAATGTTTCACCCAGCTTGAGCATCATATAACTTCAAAGAGTTGTTGAAGCAAGCAGATACAGAACACATATATGTGGGATTTCCATACAGAAAATTTTAAATTGCTCAAATCTAAGCTACTTTAGGGGGAAATTAGGAGGAAATCGGGGTTCAAAAGGTTACGGGAGTTATCTTGAAACAGCCTGTCAGGATCCTCTATTGCTTCTGCATAGCTTGTCAGAAAAGTGAAGCAGCCGTCAGGAGAGTTAGAGCCGGTTCTGTCGCTCTGCTGAGGAGCAGCCTGTGCTCACAGAGGGCCCCTCCTCTTTCATGTAGTGTTTCTGGTAATGGGTTAGGGCTTTATTGATGTGAACTTATGTGATCATTGCATAAAGAACTACCATTTCTCTCCCTCTCCCTCCGTCTCTCCTTCCTGCTCAGTTTTCCTGTGGGCCACATTAAATCAAGCCTCCGACCTAGACTCTAGTTAAATTAAACCCTATCAGCATGTTGCCCTCTCATATCGCAGAACAGGCCTTTATATAGACGGCCTGTAAATGGTGATTAGTGAGTGTTTTGATTAAAATTCAACCACATGTGTGATACTCTGGTGGAGCCAATCACCTCCTTCTCTCCCTCCCCTCCTTGTGTCTCTGCCTGTCTGTGCATAAACATACACTGAGACATACATGCACGCAAAACACCCCCTCCTCCGCCTCCCTCCGTGTCTCTGTCTGGCCCGTTCTCATGGCTCAGCAGAGTACAAGGCTGATTTAAGGGCCCCTTACAAATGGGAAGGTTGCAAGTGAAGACAAAAACCAGAGACAAATCACACCCAGCAGTCTCAAGGTTCCTGCTAAACCTATTCAACTGGAGGGGAGCGGAGGAACAGTGAAAAATATACACACACTCCATCCTGTCAGAACGCTTTTGGCTTATCTTGAGTGACTGTCAAGGCTGGGAATATCAGGGAATGGACAGAAATATATAAAATTAATAAGCCGCTGGATGTTGTCGGGAGTTATGATGCTTCATAAATCCTGGTTTGATCATTGCGGACAAGGCTTAAACCCACAGCTTCCTAATGCGCACAGCAGTGTTTTGGACTGGATTTTATTCTGTTTGGGAGATAGAAGCCCTTAGCTGGCGAAAGTAAGATTTATCATCTCCCTATCCCTACCCCCCCCCCCCCCCTTTCTTTCATGAGTGACAAATATTAAAAAGAAGGCCTGAGGGAAGTTGGCAGCCATTACCACCTTTAATAGAAGGGCACAGGCGTAGCAAGGTGAAACTGGGGCCAAAGGCAGAGAAATGCTATTCAAAGAAATAAGAGAGAGGGAAGCAGGAGAAGAGGGAGAAATTGGTACTAACTTATCAGTTGTACTTCCTTTGTCGGGTCAGGGGTCCCGGAGCTTTTGTTTGTTTGTTTGTTTCTTATACTGAAAGGATGGATGCTATCTCTGCCGCCATCCAAGCAGGTCTGCTCTGTCGAGTGCTGCAGGTAATATTTCATGTCAGGAATTAAGCAAGCTTACCCACCGACTCCTTTCTACAGTTAGACGGCCACCGCATCCATCATCGTCCCCTCTTCCTCTTTAGAGCGGTGGCTTCACTGAAGGAAGGTAACTAAATACATTTACTGAAGTACTGTACTTAAATACAAATTCAAGGTATTTTATTTAAGTATTTCCATTTCATGACATTTATCTACAGCTACTTACTAGTTGCTTTACAAATTAAGATTTAAAAATATATGAAAACATTTGAATATGATGCATTTGTAAAGAAAATAAAACAGCCCAACTTATAATTAACAAAATCTTTGAGCTTAAACAACAAAACAATTAATCAGCAACTGTTCTGTTGTTTTATTATTTAAAGATCCAGTGTGTAAAATTTCCAGAATCTATTGGCAGAATGTGGCAGAAATGGAATAAAATATTCAGTTTCATTAGTGTATAATCACTTGAAAATAAGAATCCTGTTTTTGTTACCTTAGAATGAGCTGTTCGTATCTTCAGAGAGCGTGGGTCCTCTTCCCGCCATGTTGCACCTCCATGTTGCTACAGTAGCCCAGAGCAGACAAACAAAGCACCGGCTGGCAAATTTCACCACCACAGTAGTTTCTCCTACATGCTTGGAGGGTGAGGGGAGAGCGATGTTAGGTGTTTGCAACCTGCAAGCTCACCACTAGATCCCACCAAATCCTACACACTGGTCCTTTAAATCAAACATTATATGACAAACATTTTATTAACATTTCACAGTTTGTGCTTTTTCTTTGACTTGAATACTTGAACTGAATCATTTTGAGGTTTGGATCGTTAGTTGTACAAAACAAGATATTTTCCACTTTGAACTCATTTTCGTACATTTTTACAAACAGAGCAATAAATTTATTGATCAAGAAAATAATCAGCAGTGTAATCCGTAATGAATGTAAAAATTAGTTGTAGCCCAATATAAAATTGTTAACAATTACCCTGGTTTCTACCAAGTATAAGAGTAAAATGTTGCTTTAACATTAATGCATGAGTACTGATAATCTAATGATATACTAGAAAATACTTTATATGTCTACACTTTGCGTGCAGAAACTTGTCTTTGCTTTGTGGAAAAAGTGCCGCTATTAAAAACAAGCACACAACATATCGCATCCAAACAGGACACATTAAATTAATACATTTATTTAGAAACACAATGGAAGCTACATTAAAAGGCAGCAGGTGCTCAGTGGTGAGGACTGAGACAAGGTTAAGAGAGGCCAACTTCAAAAAGTGTCTGTCCTTACTGATTAAGATATTTTATGGCAACAGGAATAAACAATTTTCTGGAGCAGTTTTTCTTTGCACAGGGGCCAGTTCACTGCACTGTGTACATTTACCCTGATAATGCCACTTAAGTAACATTTTCAATGCAGTGTTTTTACTAGGGCTGCAACTAATGATTGTTTTCATTACTGACTAATCTGGTGACTCTTTTCACGATTAATCAATTTCTCATTTAGTCTTTAAATGATGCAATGAATTGTGAAAAATTGGTCATCACAGCTTCCCAGAACCAAACTGACGTCTTCAGATAGATTCTTTTGTCCAACCAACAATCCAAAATGCAAATAATCTTCATTTACTGTCACAAATGACAAAGAAAAGTAACTGGGATCAGCAAGTGTGACATTTTTACTTGAAAAATGACTGAATCGGTTACCAACATTGTTACCAATCAACTAATTGATTAATCAACTAATTGCCGCAGCTCTCATGTTTACAGTGTGGTGTTGGTACTTTTACTTAAGTAAAGGATCTGAATACTTCCTCCACGACTGGTTGGCTTTGTCTTGATCACTTCCCTTTCAGGGGCTTTCGGGTGTGTAAATGTAAATACGGCAGTGGAGAAAGAGACTAATTAGACTGCCGTGTCTAATCTCCGGGGCTTTACCTGTCAATAAAAATGTTGTCAGTGACGATGAAGTCCCTTTAAATGAAAGGCTTGGCAGTTTTGATATGTAAAACACATGTCACAGTGTTTCAGTCAGCAACATCCCTGATGAGACAAGTTGTCAACAGAAGTAAAATGACAACAAAAACATCTTTGCTGGACCAAATCAGAATAATGACATTCTAAATTAAGACTTGTTGTTTTTTTTTTTTTCCTCCCCTTGTTCTGTTTGGGAGAGGTCATGGTTTTTGAACACAAGTTGTAGTAAGTAAATTTATTCCACTTATTTCTTGTAACTGCACGAAAAAGTAATGAGGTGTTGGAGATAAATATATGAAGACAATAAGCCATGCAATCCTTCCTCTGTAGCTGCTTTTGAGTCAATTAGCACATTTCAGAGACTCTGAAGAATGCCGCTGCCTTATGTAGCTTCTCAATATGCAGCATCTGACTTTTATCCAATTACATTATGTGAGGTCTGTGGGCACGCCGGGCACGGCGCGCATAATGGAGGATGCCATCTTTGGTGTGATATTCTCCAACACTTTTCCATTGCATATGCCTATGGCTCTCACTATGAATTATTCAAAGGCTTCATCCACACAGAAGAGAAGTGAGGAAGTCGGCTCCATAGTAAACAGATTTTCTGCTCGCCATCCTCACAAATCTGAAGTGTAGGACATTGTAAGTGCCAAATAATTACACGCTGCCCCCTTTTCCCTCCTGTCTGGGTTCACCTGGCCTCAAAAATACATTTTGGACTGAACAACAGTTTCCCACCGGTGAGTTAATTGAAGTTTGGTCGCTGGGGACCTCCAACTACAGATGCATGAAACTGATGGACAAAGATAATCCACGCACTGCAAAAATAAGCTATTTGTTTTAACTTAAAGCTACTATAAGGAGTTTTTAATTGGTTATAAAACAATCTAAATTTATTACTGATGCCTCTATATGACCTATAAGTTAACATGACCAACCATGAGAAGATCAGCTATTTCTGTGTAGTTGTTCTTAATACATATCACCAGGTAGGTCGTACATTAGCCACGTAAGATCATTTTATTTTAGACTTTATATTTTGTGGTTATTATGGTGGAAACACACATTTATCCACAGAGGCCGCCAAATTCCACAAAACATTTGTTGTGGTAGCTTTAAAAAGTTAGTGTCCGGGGGTTGAACCAGTCAGCTGAACCAACCACTCTTCAGTCAACTGAGAAACATTACAAACATATTTGATTTCCTTTCACTTTTGAAAAGTCAGTTCTCCGTCTCTTTCATAATATGTTTTCTTCAAAGCCTGCTAATATGCTGATCATGTGTCTGCAGAGACTTACTTTAATGAGTTGATTGAACTCTGTACAGTACATTCATTCAACTCATCATTTCAAGTCAACTAAGATTTCAAGTAAGAAGAACTCATATTTATAAGATCTGAAGTGTTCTGAAAATAAACACTAGCAATTTTAAGCTTAATTAAGTTGAATATGTAGAATTTTTCAGAATTAAATGAAGTTAAAGAGAAAGGATTGGTTGATTCTGCTAAATTCTTGTATGGTTTTTCATAGTGTCTAAAATAATCCTCCATTAAAATATTTCTTATCCCATTCTTTATCTCATCAAACATATTTGGCTCAGGAAACAGCTCCAATATGGTTACAGAATATTTGTGCACCCTGCTCTCCCTCTGTTGATTTATTAAACTCTAATAGATAACAGCCCTAGAGTTCGTCTCCGGCTATGTATAATCACTTTAGTTCCTCACTGGCTATTGTGCTGTGAAATAGAAAATATGAATATTACATGGGTTTTAAATCCCTACAAAAATTCTTTTTTCCAGAACAAGAAAATTGACATATCCATTGCATTACTGCAGCGCCCATCTTTGGCTAATGGAGATTTCACATTATAGCGCTCACATTATAGCACCATGAAATATGCTAAGCATTTAAGAAAAATGAACTTTTTAAATAGTCCATCAGTGTAAAAAAAAAAAAGAAAGAAAAGGAGGGGTCGAGGAGATTTTTCCCTCTCTCTTCTCTGCTTTGGGGATTTGCCCTGACCTTCAACTGGTCGTATCTTCCAGTGCAGATCTGTGGCAGTGACACATGTCATGTGTTGGAGAGGATTGAGGAGGAAGCCGAGGAGACAAGAGGGAGTGATCTTGGTCCGTAGCCCAGTCAGAGTCGGAGTCCGCCCTCGTGTCAAAGGATGGGCATGTTTGGCCCAAAACACAGACTGCACCTCATCCACTAATCTCAGCACAAAAACACCTTTGGGTGGCTGACGGGGAAGGCGAGCGCACGCGCGCGTTTCACAATGTCGAAGAAGAGCACTGCGAGGGTTCAAAGCTGCCCTTAAATTCTTGGGCTTGCGGGGAGGGAAGGCTATACGGGGGAGAACAAGAGAAAGAGTGAAGGGGAGGGGAGGAGGAGAGGAGCATATCTCCAGATTCTCCTCTTGTAAAGCCGACCTGGCTGAAGCAAAGCCAAGCCTCCCCTTTCTCCTTTCCTTATTCTGCTTTGTAGGAAACCCTCCACCTTTTCTCTGCCGCGCTTGTTCTCTCCCACTCAGTAGGAAAACACAAACTACAAAAGAGTAGATGCTCTTCATAAGGAGACAACATCTTAAGGACCCCCCCATCCTCCCCCCTTCCTCCGCTTGAATCTCAGGTTCGCTATCGTGTAGTTGAAAGCACATTATCACATGTGAATGAAGTTAACACGCACATCGACCTGCGATGTTTCTTTGCGTCAGCGCGACGCTTGACTGAACACTCCCTTTTCACCCAGACAGATTGTATGAAGGCGGTGGAATAATTTGTTATCGACTCACCGGGGCTCTGAAATTGAGATCAAAAATCAGCAAAACCCCCCAAAGATTAACATCTGTATCTTAGAAAGATGGCTAATGTCACACAGTTGACAACCACCATTATGTCCTGGTTACTTTTGAAAAGTATTCACCTTTAATCATCAAACGGCGGTGTTTTACCTTTTGTTGGGAGCTAATTGATAGACTGAGACCTTGATGTTTGCATGCAGCGTATCAAGCAGGCACGGTGACTTTCAGCGTGTCTGTAAATAAATAAATCATAAAGTTTGTTTTTCTCCCGAGTCAAAAGAAAACCTTTTCTTTGTCTTTGTGTTTAGCGCCTTTTGCATCGACATGAGGCTAAAACCCCGAAGACTGCAACGTTTAGGAAAGCTCCTAAATAGCGGCTCTGAAGCTAGGTTTGAGCTTTGTCATCACGCTTGAAGAATTTCCTTTTAATGTACTGTAATGTGAAATTCAGTGGGGACAAGTTTAATTGAGTTTTACACAAACCAGTTGGGAGTAGCGCTGGAAGGTAGGTGATGTTGAGGTTTTTAATCTCTGGCTCCGGAGAGGCTTGTTGACGGAGTGGTTCTTTCTCTTTGTGGAGAAAAAAAGAGGAAGCCTAAGAAATGATACATCCATGGATAAAACCAATTGGCAACCCTCAAAGGGACGGGGGGTGATAAGGCAAATCCAGCACTTGTAGAGAAATAAAAGAATCCAACTGTTCATTAAAACGGGAAACAAAACAGGCGATTGAGAAGGAAGGCAGACTGCTCAGTGGAGGAGTGAGTGAAACAGACAAACAGAGCCAGAGATATCAGAGGAAAGGATTGGAAAATAATCAAGGATTTGTGAGGAGAATTAATAAGGAAGATAGGCACAAATAAGCATTTTTTTCTGACTCTGTGCAAAATTAGGAGGGATGGACTACAATTATCAAACAGGGGAAATGGCATAAGCTACATAGACACCTAATTATAAAGGATAACCTAGATATGAAGGTTGCTGTCTTTTTATTTTACACACTTTGACTGTGAGGCAGTGGGGTCTTTTGTGCTCAGTAAACCAGATATTCTTTGGATAGAGAATATTCGGAGACTGTTTAATAAAGTAGCATCCTCTCATTCTTTGCCAGCAGTCTGCATTCTGTATCTGGTATACAATCCATTTAAAAAGGGGAATGATTTTAACTTCACAGAAAAGCTTTTTTTCAACCACTGGAAGAGTATTTTAACACAGATGATTTCTGAGGTCTAAGATAAAGCTAACAAATAATCAAATGAAAGGAACAGATGTAATTGCAATTAATTCCCCTGCATTATTCCGAAAGTGGAATAACACTGGTCTGAGCACAAAGGACATTTTGGAAGAAAATGGTGTTTGGTGTTTAAATTAGCCAAAAACTGACTGTGGTTTGGCCTGACTAGTGTTGAATCAAACCATTATTGACACAACAGCTGCAAATGCCAGCTTCGTTTGACTTAAAAGTTTATTGGAAAGATGTTGTGCGCAAAACTTTTGATGTGCTCTGTAAATAATTCTGGGCTGTTTCAACCTAAAAATGCAGGTTAACTTAACTTGGGTTGAATAATTCCTAAAAACAAACAACAAACATGTGGAATAGCTTAAGATATTAACTTGAACCAACAACTGTTCACTCGCACTGATGAACATTACAAACAAATTTGATTTCCTCTTACATTTTCTCAGTTTGGAGAGTCAGTTCTTCATTTCAAACAAAGAACTTACAGCTGGAGCTGCTTCTGTTGGTGCTACTTTATTCTAGTGTCGGCACAAAGACAGCATGTGAAAATGCTCCCAGTAAATATATAAAAATCTATAAAACGTTCATTATACACTTTAAATTCTAACAAGTTAAGTTTACTCTTAAAGAAAATCTGAAACCGATTACCTTGGGAAAAGTAAATTAAAGAACACAACTGTGTCAAACTTACAAGTAAATATTATAGAATGAAACAAGTATGAGGGCAAAAAGTACAGAAAACTCAGTGTAAGCAAGTGAAATTGAAAGACTAATTTAAATTAAGTTAAAGGCACTATTGTATTTTAATGTTTGCTGTTACAGCGTGCTTTGCAGTGTTGTCATTAAACAATGATGATTTATCGTAAAATGTATTAGAGATGTTTTAGTTTCCATCACATATGTTTTCTTAAAAGTATTTTAAAAAGAAGGGTCCCAGTAGAGTTTTAACTCTCACACAATGCATGCTGGGAATGTTGCTAATACAGTGCACCTGCACTACTACATTTTTACTAAATTGTGTAAACAAGAAAATAATAAGTTGGTAAGAACACAGGGAATTTCTACAGAACTTTGATTAAAAAAAGTCATTGGACCATAAAAATGTTGAGTACATATGTATACAACCATTTTGTTGTTTGTTCAACTAAAAAAAAATGCATGCTTAGTGCACAATTTGTGTGTTGTTAGTTGGTCTTGAACTAATAAGGTTGTATCGGCTTCATAAATTTTACTGAAATTAACTCAAAAATTAAAATTTGTCGACTTAACAAAAAAATATGTCAATCTCACAAGAGATGAGTGTTCGTGTCGAGTGAACATAAAGTTTCCATGTCATTTTGACAGTCCCAAACATTTGTGTGGACTCCACACTTCGTATCATGGATGAATTGGGGTTTACAGGGAGATGTAAATATTAGATATGCTTTGAAATGTCTGTGGCTCCTTTGGCCCCGCACAGACAATGCTCTGGGTATCTCTTTGCAGGACAGGCGGACGTTTGTGTGATGTTGCTCGCTGGACTGTTTATTTCTGACAGTAATTCACCTCCCGGAGGTTAGTTGACTCTATCACCTGATCCAGCTCTCGGTAATGAGGTTTGGAGTCAGGGACTTAAGGTGATACAAACAAAGGGGTAATGAAAGACTCATGAGGAGAGGTTGAAGGAAAGGCGAGGCGGGAGGGGAGCGGGGGTGAAGGAAACCGGCAATGAAATAATCAGCACTTGTATGATCGGCCACTGAGACATTCCATAGGTGTTTTGTGTGAAAGAGAGCCATTCATCAACATATCAATAAAAATATGGAGCAGATTATTATTGTGTTTGCTTACCATGGGCCTCCATCGTAAATAATGGGTCTGCCGCTGCTGCCTGTATTAATTATAATTAGAATGCTGATAATGTGTATGCTCTTTTATTACAGGAGCTGAATCAATTTTACAGTCTTATTCAGCTCACACAAGGTCACACAAAGTTGCCAGGGTGAGAGAGATGGCTCCTTGTAAAGCCTTTCTGCGATCAGGGCCGGGGGAGGCAGGATAGAGAAAGACCCAAACTGGTCAGATTGATGTCTCAGCATCTTCACATAGCAGTTACCATGAACTTTTTACTTCTGTGTCACAGATTCATGACCAGGAGAAAGCTTTTGGAAAAAATAAACTCTTTCACCACATTCACTGATACCTAACGAGTTTGAGTTTTCTTTTCAGAAGTGCATTAATTGATTTTTTTGGCCACTCAGAAGCATAAGAACTCCAAAACAAGTTGAATAGTATGTCAGGGCTAACCTGTTAGCAAAAAAAAAGAAAAAAAGAAAAGCCTATTAACAGCAGATATGGAGAAACATTAGCATTCATTATGAGTCAAGTGCCTGGCAATCAAATGAATGTAGATTTAATATTTGATCTTCTTTTAGCTCTATTTTGGTGTATTTGGTTCATTAGCTTGCTAGCTGCTCCATTGCAAGTGAGTCACAAACTTGGTCTGCCATTTTGTGTTGGGCTTGTACGCTACAATGGTTTCATCAGAGCTTTTCTTTCCCAAAAATAAGACGCTGCTACTTAAAATGGGGAGGGGAATCACAGAATTGTTTTGATATATTTGGTGCTTTAGCCTGCTAGCTGCTCCATTACAAGGTAGTCACTAACTTTGTCTGCCAGTTTGTGCTGTGATTGGAGTCTACAATAGTTTTTACCAGATTTTTTTGATGAAAACAAGCTGTGGCTACTGAAATTTGAGTAATAAGAGCAGAATCTGTGGGCCATAAAAACCAAAACAATTAGCTAAAAGAGGCTAAAATGGCATATGTGGTTGAGGGCAATTGCTGAATTGGGTGATTATTCTGTGTTTTCACCTCTATGAGCGACCCCTTTCACATTATACATAAGCATGCATCACTGTGTGAACATAAAAATATTGATTATTGCAGCTTTAAAGCTGTTCAGTGACATTTCTTCTTAGTGGCGTAAGATAGTTATGCTCGCCCTGGTACTGATGCTTAAATAGAGACTTGATGTTGGACAACATAAACTTACATATAATTCATCATTGCATTATCTATATATGACAAAAATACAGAAGAAAAGATGAAATTATTCATTTAATTGATTTATATATATATATAATTTATTAATAGTTTCCATAGTTTTAGCTACTAACTATTTTACAAAAAGACAGATAAATTAAAAAACTAAAAATACAGGTGAATTTCAGAGATGGCAACGACAATCAGCTGCAAGGGTCCTCACTCTCTATGGGCTCCCCCTGCCCCTATGGGCCCCAGTGCAACTGCACTCCTGCACTGTCTGTATTTACACCCCTGTTTCAGCTAAACAAGGATTTATAGCAATGTGCATATTATTTATTTCTCTGCATATTGTTACTTTCATTAACCCCAGATAAGCGATTCTGGCATGTGTTGTCAAAGTGGCCCCCATGTAAAACCACATGACAGATTACAAAGAAGCAACTGGCAAAATGCTTTTTCACCAGTACGCTTCTTGGTGGGCCTGGTTTGCATTTGTTGACAGTTCACAGGAGAGAGTGTGTTTTGGCCAAATGTTGAATCTCAACTTAGTCTAAATTCATAAGGCACCCCACTGGCTCGTTCCTCTGTTTCCCCCTTCCTCACGAGTTAGACTGTCAGATGGCCCAACAACAATGGATCTCACCAGCCTATCAGCCGGCTCCTACCTTTATAGCTCGCTGCGTGGCTTTAAAGACTGGATTTAGCATGGCTTGGCAAGGTTCAAACCAACAAACCGTGCCACAGATTTTTTTAAAAATCTACATATCTGTTTGCCCCATTTTCATATTTGAAATGCATTGCGTTCAAGTTGCCACACATTAAACTGGTCTCCTCCCACTATGAGTCCAAGACCACAGTGGTTTGTGTCTGATGTGTCTTGTCAGTGAGTCACCTGTTAGAACAAATAAGCTCATAATCTTTACAATAAACATGATCATCCTAATTAATGTTATGCATACACAGGGATTTGTCCAATTAGAGACGCATATTTATATCCATAGGACGCCGTCTTTCTAAATAGCTACATAGATACGTTGCTATTAAAAGCAACACACATGTTTGTGTGTAATTCTAGATTTGCATGTTATGAATACTATCAGTGAACAAACATTTCACATATTTCATTTGCCTCCTTTTTGCACATTAATAATTGGGTGTGCATTTCTTTTCTGGGGTAAGTTGTTGTATTTTTTTTCGCCTGCGCATGTTAAAATGACCTTGTGTTCCCCCGTGAATGCGTGCATCTGTCATGAAATTATACATTCCATCAGCCCTCATTGAACTGGGCATTGACTCTGTGCTGCAGACTCCGGCTCTGGCAGTGAATCTTGATTATGGATTCTGTGATATTGTAAATGACTTGAGATTCCTCTGAATGTTTCGGATTAATCGGTTTGTGCAGATGTGGTTCCCTTTTTGGTGGGCGCCATCTTGAACAGTTGCTCATTTCCATTCCGCCATCACATTCTGCATACAAAGCAGATTTCCAGATAGGTAATCCTTGTAAGGTTTTTAGAAGACAGGTTATTAGAGGATTGAGGGGCTGTGTGTGTGTCTGTGTGTGTCTGTGCGTGTGTGTGTCTGCGCAGAGGGAAATTATGTACATTTTTTAAGTTGGTGACAATGAGCTGTGTCTCAAGGCAGGAGACATAGTAACTGTCTCCTTTCACTTCTCACCTAACAACATCCCACCCCCTTAAAAATGAGCACACTCCAGGTACCCACACACACATACACACACACACTCACACACACATCCCCACCTGCTCCCCCTTCTCCCTCTCCACCGCCGCCACCCAGAATTCTTTGAAATGCCTGAGGCTAAAAAGCTGGTTACTCTCCTCTGGCTTGCAGCTCACAGCTCCAGATTATTCCTGAATGCCAGAGCTGGTCTGCCCCCATCATCCCTGCAAACCCCAACCCCCCCTGCCCCCCCATCACCAACACCACCGCCGCCACCCACCACCCAACCCTGTCTTAAACCTGGCTCTACCTGTCACCTGTCAGACGCACCCCACCTTTAAGTGGCCAGTTATTTTCCATTGGTTTTAGATGTCTTTCATATCATGGCTCATTAAAGCGCAGCACAGTAGGCAGCATATTTACATAGGCTACTGGGGAGGTTTTAATTTGCGTCGGTACAGAGCATGACCGGAACTGAAGAGTGCAGCGCCAAAATGACTTTTTCACATGACACCCCCACACACCACCACCCCCACCACCCCCCCACTCCTCTCTTCTTCTCCCGCCACCCTCCCTTTCCTCATCCATTCCCATATGAAAACATGTAGCTGGGCGTAATTGCTTGAACGGGGCACAAAGACGGAGACAGAGCCGTCACCGAGGGGACTGAGGTTTCTCCCAAGCGACAGACCGGGAGGCCAATCAAAGCCAGCAGTGAGCAGCCTGTGGTTGTGATCATTCTACTGAATATATACCATTAGTCTCCTCAGAAAAGTCCCTGCGCTTTCAGCCACTGTGTAACTTCCCTAATTTTTTTTTTCTTTTTTTTTTTACTCACTTTGTCTGGCGACTGTATTCGTGACTCAGTCCAGAATCAGACTATCCTGCCATCTGCAGCTCCACTTTCATCCCAATGATGGCTGTGTTTATGTTTATTTAGTTAATTAGAGGATATTTTTCACTTTCAAATTGATACTTTAATCATTGCAGCTGAGCATGAGGTGTATTTAAAGCTGGAAATAGTTAATCTGCATCATAATATCTCTAATTTTTGGATTTCCTTTTTAATGGCCCTATTTTATCATCCTAGTTTGACTTTTTACTGTCACAGTCCACAGAAGTCTTTCATTAAAGGGTTAGTTTGGATTATTTGAAGTGGGGTTGTACAATAGTCAGTATATAAGCTACAGTAGATGACACACTCCAGTTTGGAGAAGCAGAGGGGGGGTACTAGCAGTGAGGCAATGTGCGGCTGTGGACAGGGTCAGCAACAAAAGGGATTTTAGCCACTTAAAAGACGTCCACCCACAAATAATCATCTTCAGTTTACATGTGCACTATATTTAGAATATTTTCCCATCTTTACTTTGCCATCAGACAGCCTTCTCTGAAGGGAAACCACTGTTATAGAAGCTAAATATTATTCTCTCTAAACCAACCAAACTCCATAGGCAAAATCAGTAATTTTACCTCACAGAAACCAAGAGCTGCTGGTCTGCAGCTGCCTTGATCTTGTTTGTTTGTTTGTGTTATTGTCTGACTTCAGTGAATGTGAACTAACCTTTTAAAACACCAAAGTCACACAATAACACCAACAAACTAACAGACTGAACCAGCAGTACACCAGCAACTCCTGTGTTCTGCAAGGTAAAATGAATGATTTTGCCAATGGAGTTTGGTTGGTTTGAAGAGAGCGATATTTGGCTTGAAGGCTGTCTGACAGCAAAGTAAATCAGTAAAAATATTCTCAACATAGCATAAACTTAAACTGATATAGATTTTTTTTTAGGTTAGGTTTTGTTTAGCTTACACACTGGTGCCCCTCTCAGCTTCTGCTAACTGGGGGCATGCGACTAAGGTAAGTACCTCATAAAACCCTACATCAAATAATCCCTTTAATCTATATTCTGTGCTGTACTTCCAAATTAGGTGATAATGTAAGTGCTCTGTTTGTACACTAAGTATGAAAGAGGTGGGTTCTTTTTTTTTTATAAGACAGGGGGGGAAGGCCCCTCTGCTAAATTATTTACATGACAAGATAGTCAAGCTGCCAACTTCTGCAATTCTATCTCACACTGCATATAGCAGAGGAATAACGTAATTTCCCTCAGACAAGATTTGCAGCAGAGATTCCTCCCAAAACAGCAGACCTCTCCCAGTTCGAAGGAGAGACTCCCCTATCTGTTGGAGATACCATTATCGGCCTCCGGTTCAAGATTCTATTCAGAAAAGACAAGGAGGGATAGAGGCTAATATTGTCATAAGATGCTCTGTGTCACTCCCAAAATACATGGAGCAGTGGGAGATTCAGCAGTTGCAGAGTCCGCTCCTCAAACATTTGCTCTCCTCCCACATCTCTCTAAGGACCCGGCGCTACAAACTGGCTCCTGCAGATGCACTCCAAATAGCAGGCTGTTCATCATGCATTGTCATAGAATCATTCCCCCAGCTACAATCCCCCTGCCCATGTACCCCCCCCCCACCCTCTCTTCCCCACATCCACCGATGCTCCTGCTGGCCCTACATCCCATCGCAGCGCTCCGATATCAATCAACAGCAATGAGGCTGGCTCCGGCTTCCTCATCATCCCAAACAACGCCGCGCCGCCCCTGCCCAGGCGCC